>CABHPP010149645.1:11825-40657 GCA_902168425.1 Peromyscus attwateri
TCCACCCCCCATTCCCACCTCCTCCAAGGCAAGGTATCCCCTGGGGATTCAGCTCTACATGAGAACCCAGCTTTACATTCTCTGCATTGCCTGGAGGGCAGACTTTAGGGAAGGGTACTGCACAGGAAGGCCCCAAGGAGACCATCATTGGTTTTAATTTTGACTGTTATCACATAGATGCTATCTTTCACTGCTGAAAAATTATCTGGTATAAAAATTTTCACGTGTTAGAAAATTCTCATAATAAAAATTTAAAAGGATGTTAAAACAGACATTCACCATCTTGAATTCTTTAATTAACGTTTTATAATAATTGAGGTATCAAATATCTATCACTTTACACATGAATCTATTTTTGATCTCCGTGTTTCTTGCTTTAGTTTATTTAATTTATTATTCCTTGGGAATTTCATGTGTGTAAATAGTGAATTTGTACATTTCACAGATAAGTTTCCCTCTTTCACTACCTGCATCTCTGTCACTAAAATCTTTCCTCTTTCAACAGTTTCCTTTCCCCTTCAAGACTTTCTGTTCATTTTGACTCAGTTTCATTAAAGTTTTTTTTTTGCATTTGCATAACTGTGGGCCTATTTGCATAAATTACCAGTAATTGATAAGTCTTCCCTCAATATCCACGAACTTATCATAGACCTGCAGTGAAGGCTAAAGCCTCAGAACCTCTTCCCCATGCATGGTGAAATGATGGGCCCGAGGTTTTGTATAGATAACCACAGCTACAGGAGTTCATTAATGTGATGGCCATGGCGTGTTTCCAACACACTGTTTCTTTTTTTTTTTTGGTTTTTCGAGACAGGGTTTCTCTGTGTAGCTTTGTGCCTTTCCTGGAACTCGCTTGGGAGACCAGGCTGGCCTCGAACTCACAGAGATCCGCCTGTCTCTGCCTCCCGAGTGCTGGGATTAAAGGCGTGCGCCACCACCGCCCGGCCCCCAACACACTGTTTCATAGTCTTCCATCTTAACCTTGGGTGAACAATGATATAAGTGTCCCACTTAGGGTCCAGCACTCCATAGCTACTTTCTGTCCACACTTCAGCTAGTTGGGAGTTTCTGTATTAACTCTGATCCACTACAAAAACAGAAGCTTCTCAGATGAAGGCTGAGAGTAGAACTAACCTATGGTTAGACAGATAAGTAGTTAGAAGACAGTTTGACAGCATGGCCGCTTAGCAACACAGCAGTAACAGCCAGCTGGTTTACAGAATCAGGCACTTTACGCCAGTGGAACAGGCGTCAAATCCAATCAGAGATCAGTGAGCTACCCTAAAACTATCATTATATTACCGCACCTGTAGGCAACTGTTGGGGCATTTCATTTAGCTTGTGTTTTCCACAGTGGGGTAAGCTTCCTGATGATTTCTCTCCCACACAGCTTGCACAGTACCTTCTAGCACTAAGAAAGCTAGACGGCAAGGAGAACATTTTCCACCCAGAGCCAGTTTTATTTTGCAGTAAGTTGCAAGTGTGTGCTGTCTTGACAAGAGTGCTTATGATCTCTTTCTGGAGTGCATCTGAGAATATTGACAATGACCTATAATGATTTGTAGGTGTCAATGACTGCCTTGACTTTTGATAGAGATAGTGACTCATTGATCGAGAGATATTCCATATCTGGATTCTATTCACCCAAGCAAGCTGCCTCCATTCAAAACTTTTTAAATTATGGTTTTTTTTTAAAGATCTACAAGATATTAAGCATCAATGAAGTTCTTCTTACATCCTTAATTTGATGAACTCTTCCCCAACTATATCCTCTCATATGCTCCTGGCTCCACTACTGTTAATGTCTTTCCATCCTGGTGTTCCAAATCCCTTCCTTTCATGTTAAATATGCTCTGCTCCCTTTCATTAAGGCCTCAGTTTTCTGCCCCTTCTAATTTCCTCTTTCCAGATTGCTAGTTTTTATAAGTACTCAAATTGATTCACCCAAATTCTAACTAATAGAACATAGGATCTAAATATGAGAGCATATGCTGCGAGTTGTATCAATGCACCAGTTATACCTCAATCAGTATAATTTCCCCAAGTTCTCCCACCTATGCAATCCTATTTTATCTTTAAACCCATGTATCCTGAGAAAGTCCATTATGATAACAGAGAATGCCATTCTGTGTGTAGTCCAAACCAACCCTTGAGCACAGAAATCACAAAGACCCACATATGGAAGTTCAAAAGACACACTGCCCAAACCGCTAGTCATATCTACTATTAGATAAGGAGAGTATGGTATCTCTCCCCATGAGACTGTTTCCTTTTCAAACAAGTGCTGTCTTTGAGTACATGAAGGATCTATTGGATATTTAACAAAGAAAAACAAGGAATTCTAGCACATACTTTATTGGAATTGCCAGTTCAAACAACCACTTATCCTGAAAATGATAGCAGACATAAAGGAAAAGATAAAGTTTTGCATCATATTACCCTTTCAATCTTTTCTTACTCACCATCATTGGGGAAAAATTAATAAGCACTATCAGTGGTCTATGTGCTTATCAAGATGTAGGATAAAACTTGTCAGAAATAATTTCTTTTATGTTTCTACTTTTCTGTTAATTCTCATATACATATACATGCATGAGATAAATATAAATTATGAAAAAATACTTAACAAAAAATATATAAATCAAGTAATTTGGGCGATTCTATTTATAAACTAAATGTTTCCATTTCCATTTAAAACTTTCATTGTGAATACAAAGAAGAATGCCAAGATTCATTGTAATCATTTATTTATAAATTTGAGTTTACTTAGAAATATTATGTAACACCAAGAAACATAGGTTAATTCTAGGGAGAGACTAAAGCAAACAGAAAAAGTATTTCCAAAAGTATTCAGGGAGAATGCTTTCTTCTTGAATAATGTGACCCACAGTGTTTATTTTATAGGCATCACAACTATGTAGGTAGCTGTGGTTGTTCATAAAATATTCAAAAAAGCAAATTAATTTCACTTTGCATTACTGGTTATGCACAAAGGAATCTAACAATACTCAAGACAATGAGCTTGAAGAAGAAAAAAGTCTTCAACACACAGACTCAGAATTAGCATAAGGAAACTCTAGCCATGCATGGAGTGAAACAGTCATAGGAATCTGTGCTCTGGAATGGTTAGGTGTTAACATGGTAAAAGAACTGGTGGTATATTAGGAAGCAGACATTTCACACCAGGCAAAGATAATATGTTTGGATAGTCTGCATTTTTTTAAATTAATGTAAAATAATGCTGCATTTTTGTCTAATTGTCGATTTGGATAAAAAATTTTTGTATCAGACATTACAGCTATGTAGAAACAAACAAACAAAAAAAGAACCCATGATATTTCAATAGAAGGTTATTAGCCAGAAATATATTATTCTCGTATTCAGTCCCAAATATTTGAAGATACTAGATATACTTACATAACATAAATATAAAGATGCCTAGGGTAATTCAGTTTCTAATATTTTGTATATTCAAAGTTATGGAATATATGAGTTATTTGTTGTAGGGATGTTAGATGTCATAACTTGAGAACTCAGGGGCTAGAGAGGTAGTGGAGGTAGATAAAATGCTTTTCTAAAACCCAGTTGAAGCCCTGGGTATGATCTACAACACCTCAAAAATAGGTGTACTGGGGCATGGCTATAATCATGGCACATAGATTGTAGATTTATGAGAATAAAAAGTTAAGGTCAAACTTACTAACAGAGAGAACTTAATGACAGCCTGGGCTACATGAGATTCATTCTCAAAAATTACCAGATATATACGTTGGTTTTCATATGCTATTTCATTACGGTGGGCAGTCTCCTCATCCCTTCTCTCCCCAATCTGACTGCCCACTCCCAACTAAACCTATTCATTCCATTTTGTTCTTTCTTCTTTAATATCACATATTATCAGCTATCCACAGTCCCTAATACTTTCCCCTCTCAGTGGCCAATTTATATATTTCTGGTATCTAAAATAACTCAAGTTGTACATTTAAAATTAGATATTCAAAATTAGGATCAACCTATAAGAAGAACATAGGTGACAGCAACCTGCACAACTGGAGAAAGGCCCTTCTTAAAACAAAAACCCAAGTGCCAAGCATGGGATAACATTTATGAGTTTCACTTCATGTTGGCTTTAGAGGATCAGAAATTATTATAGCCTTTTTATTGTTCTTGGTTGCTAACCAGATGTAGATAACCAGATCATTCTGCTGAAGACACTGTAAGCCTTGATTGTATGAAACATGAAAATCAAACTGAAGCTGAACAGAAAGACCCCCTCCTTACTTATTATATTTAATAGTAATAGAAAGTCCATCAGTTGGTTAGATTAGATGCTGATTGCACATGAGCCAATTATACTGTAAACCTGATCAAAAGCAAACTGCAGGGAAGAACATAGGACCTACACATGAATTCAATTCTGTGCTTTTTTTCTAAATTGACATAGTTTCTAACTACCTTTAAAAATGTATCTTCATGCCCATAAACAATTTTATATCATAGTGGTATTGACAAGAAATTATCTTTTAATCAGCATATTTATAAACGCAACTTTTAACATAAAAATATTAAATAAAACACAAAGAACATAAAAAAACTAAGTATTAAATACAAAATAAACAACTTGTTGAGAAAGTATCATCATGATTAGCCATGGTTTTCCTGAAAGATGGAAGAGAAATACAGCTTATGAGGCAATGGGAATATCAAAGCACTGACCTGGTACTTCAGTGTTGGATTACAAGAAATCATAAGATGAATAATAAATTATAAGGAGAAATGATGGAAAGAGAATAAAAGTGAAACACTAGGAAAAACATGGTAGCTTCTGACCTAACACATACATTTAGCATTGCCCATGCAGTTAGTATGAAAGGATGCTTACAAATTGAGGAAGAAAGGGCGAACAGACAGATGATGAGACATAGGAGGTGATGGGTACAGCAGCGAGGGATGAGAAGGGCTATGCCAACTGCAGACACCCACTAGTCTTTGTCATTGTTGCCTTAAGAATTTGTGTTCATCCCTTACTTGCCTGTAGCTCTTTATTTAGAGTTGTGGTTTACTGGGCTCTACCCTATCTATTTTGTCATATCAGTTGGTGCACTCCTTGTTTATCAGATTATGTTTAGGCAGTCTTGTTGTTTGAGGCTTTGTGGTTGTCTCCTTTGACATTAATAGGAGACTGAGTCTCACAGCAAACACTCTTATCTTCTGGTTTTTAACAGCCTTTCTGCTCCCTCTTCCTTCTCCAGGGAAGAACACATCAATTTATTATCTAATACCAAATGGTCAGCTCTGAAAACATACATAGGAGTAACAGTATATAGACTGGGCATGTTACATTTAGAGGAAAAATGTATATACATGTAACTGAAATTAAGTAAGAAGAGAACATGAATTTGAATAAGATGAAAGGAGGATTATATGGGAGTGTAGGGAGGAAATGGAAAGGAGAAATGATGTAATTATATCATAGTCTTCAAAATAAAAGAAAAAAGTTCTGGCCTCTTCAAGTTTCTAGCTGCCACTGGCCCTGCATCACCCTGTGACTGGAGATGGGAGTAGAACAAATTTTATATTCTGTCAGTTATCAATAAATATATGATGACATTTTCAAAGCAACAGTCAATTATTTCTTCAGATATAAAAAGAGAATCCCATTGCACATAATGCTTTTCAATTTACATCCTGCAAAGATATATTTTTGTATCTAATACTAATTGTCAACCTGCTTAAGAAGCTGCTAAGAGTTGGTCTGATAGCACAGAGGTTTAATGAGGAGCTGGATGTAGGTGTTAACAACTGGCAAAGATCACAACTGAGAAAGAATGCACAGCAAGTCATGGGCAGAGCTTAGGAAAATGACACCAGATTAATGTAAATAACACTCCCAACAACAACAACAACAAAAAACACTCTTTGATACAAGTTGGTTCTGCAATGCACAGATCATACATTTTCAAAAAAACCAAGAAAACATATGGACAAATAATGCTATCTAAAAAAAAAAAAGGTATGAAATTAAGAAAAAAGAGAAATACTATCTTTTACAGAGTAAACAGAAAATATTCTTGAAAGAATTTGCCATCTGGAATCCAAAGGCTTATTAAATAATTAACTGAGCATTTGGTAAATATAGAAAGCCTGGTACACCCATTCATGTGCATTAAATGATTTTAGGAAAAACATTATCTCAGCAAAAATCGTAAGGCTCTGCTTTCAGCATCTGTAGCAATTAATTAAGGATGCTTACTATTTTTAATTCATATTCCCATTTTACCAATAATGTTGTCTTTAATTTAAGGATTAAAATCCAAGTAATTGGCATTGTGATTATGCTCCATATGAAAAAATGAACACAAAATGCTCAATTTTAAAAAGAAAATGTATCTAGTGTTACAGTCTTATTGACCGTCATATTAATTTCATTTGTAAGATATGTTCATTCTATTAAAGACTGGAAGCATAAGTATTACAGGTATAAAATTAAAGACAAAAGTTAAATACAGATGACCATCATCTACATGGAATAAGTTGACTTTATTATTCTTAATTTAAGTGCTTAGTGGTAGCATGATATTTTTCTTCAATTTATTGCATTTTTATAAATTAAATATATTACAAATCCAGTTGAAATAAGAGTTTCAAGAAAATCAGAAATGTGTATCCTATATGATTTTGTCAATGAAAATCACATTTTTTATTATAAAATCTAAGTGCTAGAAAATTTTTTAAAATTGCTCCATATAAAAATACAAATTAGTCCAATTGGGGGCTCCTCAGCTATTGGTTCATAGTTCATGTGTTTCCAATCGTTTGGCTATTTGTCCCTGTGCTTTTTCCAATCTTGGTCTCAACAATTCTTGCTCATACAGTCCTTCCTCTTTCTCGCCAGTTGGACTCCTGGAGCTCCACCTGGGGCCTGGCCATGGATCTCTGCATCTGCTTCCATCAGTCATTGAATGAGATTTCTACCACCACAGTTAGGGTGTTTGGCCACCCTATCACCAGAGTGGGTCAGTTCGGGCTTTCTCTCAACCATTGCCAGTAGTGTATTGTGGAGGTATCTTTGTGGATTTCTGTGGACCTCTCTAGCACTTTGCTTCTTCCTATTCTCATGTGGTCTTCATTTATCATGGTCTCTTATTTCTTTTTCTCCCCCTCTGGATAAGTGAGACAGTTGATTAGCTTGAACTGTTTGGGAGCCATCCAGGCAGTGGGACTGGGACCTGTCCTCAGTGCATGAGCTGGCTGTTTGGAACCTGGGGCTTATGCAGGGACACTTAGCTCAGCCTGGGAGGAGGGGACTGGACCTGCCTGAACTGCATCAACCAGGTTGAACTCAATCCCCAGGGGAATCTTTGCCCTGGAGGAGATGGGAATGGGGGGTGGGCTGGGGGGAAGGCAGGGGGTGGGGGAGGTGTGGGAGAGGGGAGGACAAGGGAATCCGTGGTTGATATGTAAAATTAAATTAAATTATAAAATAAAAAAGACTATAATATAATTATTAAAAAATACAAATTAGTAAAGCATTTCAAAAAAACAACTACCAAAGTATAAATTGTCAAGAGGAATAATTAAAGAAACTTATTTCTAGGAATTTATGTTGACATAAATGTATGTGTACTGGGGGATATCTATTATAGTATTGCTTATAATGGTGAACCAGGAGAAACATGTCAAAATTCAATATGGAATTCATTATATAAGTTATGAAATTATTTGTACACATTGACATCATGATTAAATTATATATTTAATTGTATAAAAATTTCAAAGCCATTATTATCAATATTTTAACATTATAAACACGATTAAAATGAATTAACTCACTTTGATAAAATTTTAAACAATTGAAAATTATTTCTGATAGATCAGCTCTTAGAGTTTTATTGGCCATTCATTTTGTTTTTAACTGACAAAAGGAATTTGACATTATTAGTGATGACCTGTACATAACATGATCTCATAAATCACAAGTTTGATGTTACTGGTTTTTATTAGACTTTTAAGTCCCAGACCACTGTCATATTCAACTATAAATAAATTGACAATACCTTACTAAATTCAAGGAAAGTAAATGCTAGGCTTCAAAAATATATAGGATTTGCCTTACTTGTGTTAGCATAAAATTCAAATATTTCTTCCATTTGTTACCCTTGAAGATATGCTAGCTCCAATCTGATGATAACAGAAACATCATTCCTTTTCATTTCCCAAGGCCATTACTCTGAGACTCATCAAATAACTATATCACTTGCCGAAGCTACTCAACAATCATTTCTAGTTCTTTAGTGCCTATTTCTGAAAAGAATGCAGTATGGAATTTTGTTAAATCATCTTATTATTGAGAGATACATGCAAACTTCTGTTATATAGGAAAATAATATTGTAAAATCACTTATTATTCTGACATAAAGGAATATCTGCAACATGAATTAAACTGTTAAAGCAATTTCCTGGATCTGATAAAGAGGAAGGATGCCTCTCAAATGAGGTTATCTTGCATTTACAATACCCAAATCTTTATCCTCTGATATTCACTATTATATTTGAATTATGCATATGTGTGTGTGTGTGTGTGTGTGTGTGTGTGTGTGTGTGTGTATGTGTGTGTGTACTAACTTACTGGCATTATTCAGTGTCTCTGAGAATGTAGCCCATGTAACTCATGATCTCTTTGACTTAAGTGAGGGGGATGTACATGAAAGGGTTACTTCTAAAGTTTAGGAGGGCCAGTGAGGTGGTGGTACACATATGTCATCCAGACACTTGGAAGCCGAGGCAGTAGGATCAGAGCAGGCTAGCCTAAACTGAGTAGAGCACTCCTGTCTCAACAACAAGAATAAGAAGCATAGGAGGAGCCTGGCGGTGGTGGTGCACGCCTTTAATCCCAGCACTCGGGAGGCAGAGGCAGGCGGATCTCTGTGAGTTCGAGGCCAGCCTGGGCTACCAAGTGAGTTCCAGGAAAGGCGCAAAGCTACACAGAGAAACCCTGTCTCGGAAAAAAAAAAAAAAAAAACCAAAAACAAACAAACAAACAAAAAACAAAAAAAGAAACATAGGAGGAATATCGAGCATATTGAAAAAGTAATGTACATTCATGCATCTTGCACATTTATTGGTGTTATATTTCACTTAAATTCTATCATTGTCTGTATCTTAAATTTTTAATTGAAAAAGTTGTACTCACTTCCCATATGGAATATAATTCCCATTGTCAGATACTTGACTTTTTCTCATCAATGTTAAGACAACCTTACTGCTGAGTCTCTGCTATGACTCATAGTAAGAATTATGCACATGTGGATATCCTGGTTTTCAATTTGTAAAATTACTACTTATCATTACCATTTGAAAAGTGTGAAAATGTTTCATTCACTTAGTTTATAAAATTAGCAGCTATGCGGTTAAAACTAAAGGATAAACAGTGTGATAATTTGGGAAATCCTTTCTCTGTTATGTTCTGTACACATGATAGTCCACCCTTCAGTTTTATCATAACTATTGAAATATTGAAAGAGGTGAGCATCATAGAGACTTGTTTTCAATTGTTATCTTCCTTTATAGCTAGACTGTGTCAACTACAATATGATTGTAAAGCATACAAATGGAGTATTGAATTGAGTGATTAGGTAGGCTTAATTTTTTTTAATTCACAAAATGAGTGAGTTCTCTCTCTCCTTCCTTCCTTCCTTCCTTCCTTCCTTCCTTCCTTCCTTCCTTCCTCTGTCCTTCCACTGCCTCTTCATTTTCTTCTTTGAGTGTATGGAAGTATGAGTCAAGAAAATACTTCATAGATAACTCCCATCTTTTCTGCCAGTATTTGAGCTTCTATCATCATTAAACAAAGATAATTTAGGCTGGCATGATTGAGGTTGAAGGGTTACTACTGTTCTTGTGTTATCTTGAGGTGTTCTCTTAGTGGCTGGGTATTTTGACTGTCTTTGAAGATAACCTCACTCACATCTCCTTAAGCAAAGAAAGGTCTATGACACAGCACTACTTAGAAATGACTTTCTTCATTAGTGACAAACAAAATCCTTGGCTAAAGAAATAAAGAAAAAATGATGCATCTAGGTATCACTTCTTTATGTGCTTATAGATTTTATTCTCACCTATTTATTTTAATATACTAACTACCCTTTGTCTGTCTATACAAAATGCAACTGTGCCACAATAAAATGAAGTATTCAAGAATTTGTAATAATAGCCATGATTTTATTTATTTATTCTTATCTCATACTTTATATCCTGACCACTCTTTCCCCTCCCTTCACTCCTTCCAGTATTCCCACCATTGCCCCTCTCCCCCAGATTCAATCTTCTTCCATTTCCTTTCAGAAAAGAGCAAGCCTCCCAGGGATATAAACCAAACATATCATAAATAAGACTAGGCACAAACCCTTATATCAAGCCTGGGTGAGGCAAATCAGTAGGAGGAAAAGGGTCCAAAGAGTAGGCAAAATTGTCAGAGACAACCCCTGCTCTTTCTGTTATGAATCCCACAAGAACATCAAGCTACACAACCATAACATATATGCCGAAGACCAGGTTCAGACACGTACAGGCTCCATGATTGTTGTTTCAGTCTCTGTGTACCTCTATGAGCCCTGTCTAGTTGATTATGTGGGCCATGTTCTCATGTATCTTTGACTTCTCTGGTTTTTACAATCCTTTCTCCTCATTTTCTGAGTGTTTCCCTGAGCTCCACCTAATGTTTGTTTGTGGATCTCTGCATCTGCTCCCATCTGTGGCTGGATGAAGCCTCTCTGATTAAGTTTGGGCTAGACTCTTATCTATGGATATAGTAGAATATCATCAAGAATCATTTCAGTGACAGCTTTTTTTATATTATTTTGTCCAGTCATGTTTGGTTCTATCCATGATTTTAGACAAAGGTTTTTGAATAAAAATGTTAAAGTATCTTGTCTTTTTTCAGTATTAATATATAGTGTTTTTCAAAGTGTTTTAGCTGTATAAATATAGAAATTACAAGTAAAACATCTAAGTCTCATTTAATTTTTATCCATGAGGTGTATTGAATTACTGAATTTTTCTTCATTTGCTAATATACAAACATAGGTATGTGTAGCTAGAGTTTTCCTGCCTGGCCCACAGTCAGGACAAATCTCTGTCACCCGCCAGTCCCACAGCTGCTCAGACCCAACTAAGTAAACACAGAGACTTATATTGTTTAAACTGTTTGGCCTAATGGCTCAGGATTTTAGCTATCTAGTTCTTATATCTTAAATTAATCCATTTCTATAAATCTATACCTTGCCACATGGCTCATGGCTTACCGGCATCTTCACATGCTGCTTGTCATGGCGGCGGCTGGCAGTGTCTCCCTCCACCTTCCTGTTCTCTCAATTCTCCTCTCTGTTAGTCCCGCCTATACTTCCTGCCTGGCCACTGGCCAATCAGTGTTTTATTTATTGACTAGTCAGAGCAATTTGACATACAATCCATCCCACAGCACTTCCCCTTTTCTTTTCTTTTTTTTTTTTTTAAAGAGGAAGGTTTTAACTTTTACACATCTCCAAAGCCAGCTTGGTATATTTGGGAATTTGGTGCACACCTTTAATCCCAGCACTTGGTAGGCAGAGCTAGGTAGATCTCTGTGTGTTCAAGGATACAGCCAGCATTGGAGACACAAGCTTTTAATCTCAATACCAACCATAGAAGACCTGGAGGTCTGTACAGACAGGCAGTGATTAGGAGGTCATGTGGTTGGGTTTACAACCAATGAGAAGGCAGAACAGAAACTCTATGAAAAAAAAGACACAGGAAGTAGGTCTCTTGGCTAAAGAGGACAGCTGCAGAGGAAGGGTAAGGCTCTTAGCTCTGACCTCTTGGGCTTTTATCTTTGCATTGGTTCTGTGTTTCTTATTGAATAAGACAGTTACATCTACAGGTATGGTTGAAATCAGTAAATAAAACAAATACTTATATAGTTTATAGAAGGAAAAGTGTTTTTTCAGTGAGTTCCACCAAGGGGAAGCTACTATATTTAAAATACTACAAAGTTTACTTATTTACACCAAACAAAAAATGAGTTTTTGTGAGCAATTGAAAGTTTGACTGCTCCATTTAATTTCACAATAATTTTTCCTTGTTAATGATGCATATGCTTCACATTAAAGGACAGCATTATAATTTTGAAAAATTTCACACAACCAGTGTTTTCATTGTTATTATCACATTGTCTGTTGGCCACACTATTTCCCCACACATTGACCTGCTCTTCTTTGAGTAAGTAATATACCTCAAGACCCTTTCAGTAAACCCTGTATAGGCAAATTTAAACATAAAACATCTCCAAATTTCACTCCTAGTATCAAATGCCAAGGTATATGTTGACTATAGTGATACAATACTTCAAGAAATCCTTCATAGTATCCTTGATACTATGTGGGAAGTTGAGGGACATCTTAAAATAGTTGGCTCTTTGAATTAGTGATATTTTTACCAATAGTTCAGCATAAAGAAAATCAAAGATCTGAAGCTTTAGACTGATTGCACCTAGTCTCTAAATTTAGGGAAAGACCACATACTGTGGAGTTGACTAAACACTGGAAATATAAACTCAGAGATGAGAGAGGACTTTGGTGATTGGCAAGCAAGTAAGGAAGACATATAAAGAGTGAAAATATAAACCTACAAAGAACCTGCATGTGCTTAAGAGTGAACATATCCCCTTTACTCAAAGGTATCCAAATAAAAGTTCATCTCAACCACAGTTTTCTATCAGACTTGGACTTCATAAAAACAGAGAAACAAGTCAGTTCCACCTGGATTTTAGATTCACCCAACTGTGACAAAGTAAATAGATATTGATTGAAACTGTGAAATTTGTGGTAAGTTGTTATGCAGCCAGGGAAAACTATTTCTTGTTGTAAAGAAAAAAAATGTAATGTCTTTAAGTCTTTTTGAATGAAGGTTAGGTGTGTTTTACTTGAAACTTAAGTCCTTTAATACTTAAATATCTAGATTTATATAATAGAAAATATTAAAAATATGGGATATCTCTTTCTCATTTTTTATGTCACATATACAATGTTATTGTGTGATAGTCACTCTTTAATTTATGACAGCTTAATAATTTTTTCAATGCTGAATTTAATAGTATTAATTTTGATATTGAGTATTGCCTTGTAGGACTAAATGAAGCCTTGGTGACAATTTTAAATGGTCAAGTTACTTTTAAGACTCAAATGACCAAACATCTATTCATCTAAAGCACCTAACTGACAATGAGTGAAAGCTAAACATTTCTTCAGTGTAACTCAATAATACTTGATGCTCTCTACCCATAAATATATAAATTATATTTCATATAGCAAGTTTTGGCTGTAGCTTTCATTTATTTCCAGTGTAAAAGTACTAATACTTTGGAAAATGAAAAGATTATTTATAGTATAGCAAAACATGTAAGACATTCTTTTTAATATTTATACTGAAGGATTTTTTAGTGGTCTTTCTAATGTGATTGACAAGTAATCATTTAGTGATATTAATTTTTACATTCTGTTTATGTGCAAAGGTTCTATATTTAAAAGTGAAAATTATAAATGGTCATCCAGCTATTTAGAAGACTGTAGTATACTTTTAAAGAAATCTCTATTATGATCATGATGAAAATGAAATACTTTTCTTCAGATTTTGTCACATTAATAGCATATTTCTCACACAAGAAACAACTGCTCAAAATGAAGAAAAAATGTTGTTCGTATTTATTAACTGTATAAAGTAAGAGAATTCCATATGATTTTTTCAAGTAGAATTATAATGCACTTCATTGATATTAATTCTCATTATTACTTTATTAAAGAACTGTTTTTAAGATCTTCAAAAATTATTTTATTATGCATAAGTATTTTGCCTGAATGTTATCTGTGCACTATTTATATGTCTTTGCCTTGGAGGTCAGAAGAGACTGTTGGATCTCTGGAATGTGAGTTACAGACAGTTCTGAGCCACTATGTTGTACAGGGAATTGCATCCTAATCTTCCAGAATAACAACTATTGCTCTTAAGTACTGAACCTTCTCTCTAGTTTCCTCCTAAAACATCTTTTTTTATTTTTCTTCTCTTCTCCCTACATCCCTGGTATTACTTCTTCTATCATCATGCCTTTAATTTTTCCCATACATATTTTATATAGGTAAAGCCATGTCATATTTGTCTTTCAAAGACTAGATTATTTCGTTTAACATGTTAATCTCCAATTGTATGCATTTTATTGAAAATGATGTGATTTCATCCTTTTTTATGTCTGAATAAAGTTCCATTAAGTATGTATACCACATTTTCTCTTAGTTCATCTTTTAATGGACCTAGGCTGATGCCATAATTTTAGTGCTGGTGACTACAGATGGCAGAGGCATCAGACCACCTGGAGCTGGAGATACAGAGAGTTGTCAGTATCATGTGAATACTGGGAACTGATTTTGGGTAGTCTGGAAGCACAGCAAGCACTCTTCATCTCTGGACCATCATTCCAGACCCCAATAGTTATTCTTAAACAATACATACAAATGACTGCTTATGTTCATATTAATGCATGATAATGCTGACGTTTAAACAGAGAACCAGTAGCAACTATTGCATATTAGTCCATGGTCAATCATGTTTTTGGTTTGCCAATAAAATCACTGGAAAATGGTATAACTCATACTAACCATTTGTAATCCAGGTGTTCAGTATTCTTCACTCACCTCAGAAAATTACACTATATATTTACTTGTGTGTATTCTTAATAATTAACCATTTTTGATCCAATTTTCATGCTGCAACAAGAGTTATGGTTTTATAATATATTTATTAATTATTAGAGACATTTCATACAATGTATATTGAAAATGTACATCTCCTTCAACTCCTCTCAGAAGCTTTTAACCATTATAGGTGGAACTTTGAGACTTCCTTTCTACCACAGATTGGGATTTATGTCTGGCTTGAACTTGTACAGATTTTCTGCATCCTGCTCTTATGTTCATTTGTCTTGTTGTATCTGAAAAACACTGTCTCCTTGAAGTCATCCCCCACTTATAACTCCTATAGTCTTACAGTCTTTCTATCTCTTCTTTTGGATAGAATTCTGAGCCAGAAGGGGAAGGAGTGTGATATAAATACCTCATTTAGGGCAAAGCATTTCAAATTGCTTTATTCTCTGCACATTGACCATTTGTGAACTATCTATGTTATTGCCATATACAGAAATAAGAAAATTCTTTAATGAGGATTGAATAATGTACAGATCTATTAGTATATCAGTAAATCATTAAGAGTTCGGTTTTTGCTGTCAACTTTAAAGATCACATAGTTTATTCCAGTTCTTTGTAGTAGGTATCTTGGGATCAGAAAAACTGTTATGGTTCTATAGATTAGTCATTTCTGAATTGTAAGAAAAGAATATATTAAATGACTTTAAAATACATATGAAAAATAAATAAAAAATACATATGAAGAACATGAGTACAGAGAAGGTCAATATACACAATAAATGTAAACAAAGTTAGCCAAAGTCTAATGACAAGAGTCTGTTTCACTATATGCAAAATGAGGTACTTCTGTATAATGAACTACCTTTTCTAATTTATACTCCACACAGCTTTACTGTTAGGACCAGTGTGGAGGAACAGCCCCCACATTTATTTACCTCAGGGACTCCTGAGGAGTGAGGAATAAGAGACTTGGTTAGAAACAGAGGGTAAAGAAACAGAGAGAAACACAGGATAGATTCCAAAGGTCTATTTATAACAATGCCAAAGGGAGAAGCAAAAGACCTCTCCCTTGCTAGTTACAGTCAAGTGTAGACCCTTACAAACACCTGATAGTCAGGCCCATGGTCTAATCAACCTCTTATGCACTCCTGCTGGGTACAGCAACTAGGAAACGTAGTGGGCTACAACAAGTCCCACTTCTTTATATTTTAAAAAGAAAATTCTCTTGATGCAAATGCACCAAATTTTAAGACTCCCTTAGCTTCATCATTAACATTAACAGGTTAACATAATTCTAACATAAATATTGCTATACATAGTTACAATTCTCTCAATCTTATATCTCAAAGCAAACACTTAATAGAACCATTTGAATTTTTTGCTAACAAAATATAGGGTACACAATTATAATTTCTACAAACCTACACTCAACCTTATACAATTATAATTCCTACAAACCTCCTCTCAACCTACAAACCTGCATTCAAAAACAATTTCTTAATAGAAATATACAAAATATAACATTAATTATACATGGGTCTCAGCCACACTTGTTCTGCTGTTGTTTCCTGAAGCTGGCAGTCTCTGAACCTGCTTCTTGTTGTTATTGGTGGCTTTTGGAACTACCAAGTTTGCAGTCTGCTATGGGCAGTTTTCTGTGTGCAAAGTTCAGAGAACCTATTCTAATCCTTCTATTAAACGTTTAACATGTCCCTAAACCTAAAGCCTATATAGGCCTACACAATATCTTATGCCTAACGCTTGCGCTACCCTAAACCTATATTTCTCAAACTAAATTTATGATTTATTTAAACTTATATTATATAGGATTATTTTATAAACCTTACCTAAGTCTCACTTAAGCCTACACAATAAACTTACATTCTATAAACATTACCTAAATCTTACTTAAGCCTTTATTTAAACTGACATTCTGCAGGTCTACTTTATAAACCTTACCTAAGTCTTACTTACATTCTATAGGTCTACTTTATAAACCTTAATATCTAGAAGAGATCTCTTGACTATTATCAGAGAACTAACTTAACACTAAAGCAAACATCTGTAGACAAATTTCTTAACAGTCTTATTAAATAAGAAACACAGAGCCAAATACAGAGTTAATAGCCAAAAAGATCAGAGCAAGAGCCACACTAGCTTTAACTTTACCACCAGCAGTAGCTTCCCCGGAGAAAGAGAGCTTCTTCCTGTCTGACTTGTCTTTTTATTGTCTTTCTGTTCTCCCTTCTCATTGGCTTTAAACTCAACCATATGACTTTCTCATCACTGACTGTCTATACAGGCCTCCCAGTCTCTATGGTTGGTACTGGGATTAAAGGTTTGTATCACCATGCTTGGCTGTGTCCTTGACCACACAGAGACTCTGCCTGCCATGTGATTGGATTAAGGGTGTGTGCTACCACTGCCTGACTCTGCTTATGGCTCTCTTTGAACTCTGATCTCCAGGCAACTTTATTTACTAACATACAAATAAAATCACATTTCAGCACAAATAACATACCACCATAAACATCTATAAAAATTTCTTAGCATCTAGAAAAGATTTTTTAGCTAAATTATTAACAAGATGCAAATCATTTCTAAAGGTCAGAGCTTATAGTAAAGTTCAGAGTTCATAGTCAGCTTTGATATCATTCTGAAAATTCTTGAGAGTTTGAAACAAGAGTCTAATTTGACAATGGCTCTTTTAATGCTGGGATTTTAGTGAGTACTGTTGCTATGGTGTTGTAACACTTTTTTGCTAGGGAGCTGTAACACTCTTCTTACAAACGCCACTCCCTAAAGTCACTTTTCCCTCTGCTTATCTCTCTCAGCCATTCTGGAACCAGCAGAGATGCTCAGCACCAAATGATTTTTAGCTAGAGACTGTCCCTTTACCCAAATTCACAACAGCTCTCCTGTGCCATAATTTAGACAAACATTTCTGTTACAGCAGAACTTTCGGTTTGCTCTACCAAAAAGCTTCCTTTAGGCTGAGGGTGAAATTACCATATTGAACTGCCATAAAGCTCTTATAAATAACTTATTGTTCAGCTATTAGAGAATATAAGGCACCATTTAAACCCTGACTTGATACTACATTTCCCAGAAAACCTTTCGGGCATGCTAGCAACCTTCTGCTTCCCTTTACAGGGTTTTACTTTTGCAATGGGAGATTTTCCCTTGCACCCCTGCTGAACAGTTGTATCTCTCCAATTAAATCTTTCATCTGACCCACTTCCTGAGCCTTGCATCCGTTTGTCCCTGCACTCAGAGTGCAGCTTATAGCTGGAGGCAAGTCAGTGAGGGAAACCAAAAGCATTTGTTTCAGAAAGGTCCTTTCCCTGAATAGAAAAAGGAGCTTCTATCCTGGATAGCTCTCTGGCCTGGACTGGCTCTTTCCCCAGATAGTGTCTCTGATGCGGCAGCCCAGCTGTAGCTTGGCTTCCTTGCCTTTTTTGTTTGTTTCTTTGTTTTTTGTTGTTGTTTGTTTTGTTTTTGTTTTTGTTTTTGAGACAGGGTTTTTCTGTGTAGTTTTTGTGCCTGTCCTAGATCTCGCTTTGTAAACCAGGCTGGTCTCAAACTCATAGAGATCCACCTGGCTCTGACTCCTGAGTGCTGGGATTAAAGGCGAGTGCCACCACTGCCAGGCCTTTAACCCAATATTTCTATTTTAACTTCCTTAATTGTTTTTATATAGGAGAGAGAGAGAGAGAGAGAGAGAGAGAGAGAGAGAGAGAGAGAGAGAACTATGTATACAGAAATCTAATGCTGCAGCCTTGTGGCATTTTACCACCTAGCCTATATACGCGAGAATAAAATATTGTTGCCTTCGTTTTTTCAATTCCTTATTGGCATGCCTACACTCACAATGCCCCCTCAATCCTTTCACCAAGTTCTAGAGTTCTTTTCTTTTCCTTTTTGTCTTTCTTTGTCTCTGTTCAGTGGCATCATCTGTGGCAGGCCAGCCCCCATATTTATTTACCCCAGGGACTCTTGAGGAATGAAGAATAAGAGATTTAGTTAGAAATAGAGGGGATTTCTTATCTACCAGCCTAGAACTTTATTCCAAAGGTCTATTTATAACAATGCCAAGGGGTGGAGCAAGAGACCTCCCCCTTGCTAGTTACAGTTAAGTGTAGACCCTTACAAACACCTGGTACTCAGGCCCATGGTCCAATCAACCTCTTATGCATTCCTGCTGGGTACAGCCACTAGGAAACCTAGTGGAGGACAACAGACCAGTCCATATAACTGAAGCACTGTTAGGACCAGTTACTATAACTAAAGCACTGAGATCTAATGCTGTCTCTACATGACAAATTAAGTCACTGATGTCTTTTTAAAAATTATATTTGGTATATTAGTTATTTGTCATGTTGCCATGACAAAATAGGTGGAAAATAAGCAACCTAAGGAACTCCATCATGAAGGGAGGAGCAGTGACGGCAGGAGTTTGAGGCCCTGATTTCATTGAATCCACAATGAAGAAGCATGGTGTGGTTCATGCTCATATTTACCCCGCTAGCCCCTTTTTATTCAGTGGGGGACCAACTTGAGGAATGCTGCTATCTACAGATAAGGAAGATCTTCCCTGAGATAATTTATCCCATTAATTTCATGACTCGCAATCATCCCCTTTCTCCCCTCAGATTACTAATGGTATATATTTACCCATGATATATCTCAGATACATAATCAACAAAGAAAACTGTTAGGATGATACAACCACATTCAATCACAGATATTTGAAGTCTTTGCTTTAGCCTTTGCATTAAAACAATTATTTTTTCTTCTCACTTCAACTTCTATGCTATTATGATATTATTATATTATAGCATTCGTTGTTGGAATATGCTACCTAAGCATGTTTACTGGTTATATGATTATTAATTTTTTATATCCATGCTGCCTGTCTCAAATATTATATCTATAAAGTAGGAATACAGGGATAACTTGTTTATCCAGAAAATTCCAGTATATTAACTGGAATCATATGAATACCAAGTATGCTCATTTTTAGTTATGAACACTTTATTAACACTATTTGTTTTTCATGAAAGTTTGTGAAGCTTCATAGGTGGAAAAATTAACATTCATCTGGATGTTTTAGAGGAAAAACTAGATAAATAAATTAAAAAGCAGAGTAAGATGAAATACAGAAATGAAGCCTCAACAGAAATATTGTCAATGTATGGTAGAATTGTGAAATGAATCTTGAAGTTCAGAGGATAGAAAGTACTATTACAAGCAACAGGACGTCGTGTGAAAAATACATACATTTAGAACAATTATGACGGGAATTTGTATAGTCAAAGAAGAAGTACAACTATGAACTTATGCATGGGCCGCTTACACAAGGTTTAATTCCTCAGAAAGTCTCCTATGTCTAACCTGGTTTGAGGATCCCAAGCACTGCCAGATATTAACTATCACTGTGAAACAATTTGTCCCATATTCCAGAAACTAATGAACTGAAAATATAAACTATGTGAATTTTATCACCTTAGGGCATAGTTACAATAGTGGCCAGGAAATACTTACATGGGTAGAAAAAGTATTATAACCAAGCCAGACATGGCGGGGCATTTCTTTCATTCCAATATTGGTGAAGCAGAGGTAAGTAGTTATCTGTGAGTTTGAGGCAAGCCTAGTCCACATAGTAATTTCCAAGACAGCCAGAACTACATAGAGAGACCTTGTCTTAAAAAACAAACAAGCAAAAGCATTAGAACCAAATTAATTAATTATATTATTTATATATTAATAGTAATACTAATTAATTCATTTAGTTAGCTTACTATATTATTTATATATTATAATTATAGTCATTTAGTTCACGTACCAATTTAAATGCATATTGTTTATATATATATAATTTTGTGGTAGTTAAATAAATTCATATTAATAACAGAATTTGTTTATGGTCCATAAACTATAATCATGCTATTAGTATTATTAAGTATATAATTTGCATGGTTATTTTAATTTCAGAAATCTGTGACTTTAGTGATCTATTATTTTATGGCTCATAGAATACAAGTAGTTAAATCATTCTATAGATGAATGATTCGTAGGTGAACATTCCCATTCTATTTGATAGTAAAATTCTAACTATAAAAGTTATGTAAGTCATATGCTATCCTTTTCCCCAAATTTTATCTAATTAGTAGTTATATATAGAAATACATATTAACTATTATTTTATTTTTATTACTACTCAAAATATAATTTTTTGCTTTATATGTTCATTTGTAATCTACTCAATTTTGGCTCATATTTTGGAAAATCTAAAACCTTTGTCAAACAGCACTGTGGAAAAAAATTTAGTATATATTTAGTATATAATACAAAATAGTTGGTGGTCAATGAGTAATAATTCAATTAAAATGTTTACTTCAATTCTTATGAATTAAGTCTTGATAATACACACACACACACACACACACACACACACACACATATACACATATATATATATATATATATATATATATATATATCAAAGAAGATGAAATAGCCAACAATCACTATTATTAACTTTTATTTTATTTTTATAATGTGCTGATTTTGGAGGATCTAACAAAATATTTAATTTTATCATGAAAACAGGGAAAATAGCCATAATCAATAATATCAGATGCTGGGACTCACTCAGGGGAGAATTCTGGAATGAAATACTCATATTCCCCAATTTGCTACATTATAGATATCAAAATTTTCTGCATATTTCACAAGATCATTTTGAAAAAGATTCACATTTTCATGTCTATCTCATTCTACGTGAATGTAACAAAATTATTCTTTTATATTTTTACCTAAAGCTTTTTTTTGTTTTGTTTTGTTTTGTTTTGTTTTGTTTTTCGAGACAGGGTTTCTCTGTGAAGCTTTGCGCCTTTCCTGGAACTCACTTGGTAGCCCAGGCTGGCCTCGAACTCACAGAGATCCGCCTGGCTCTGCCTCCCGAGTGCTGGGATTAAAGGCGTGCGCCACCACCGCCTGGCCTAAAGCATTTTGATAATTTTTTCTTCCCACTTCCTCATCTCTTCCCCACATACCGACTCATCCAACTTTATATTCTTTCTAACTCCCCCAACAGAGAACAAAATGAAAATCAAAACAAACAAGCATTAAAAAAAAAAAAAACCCAGTAAGGCAAAAACAAAAATAAAACAAAACAAAATTCAAAAGTACACAAAGTCCAAACCAAACCCAAACAAAACATAACATGTGGAGTCTGTTTGTGTTTGACAACTACTACTGGACATGAAGGAGATTGATATTCACTTGCCTAGCTGTTATAATCACAAATAGCTTCTTGGTTACAGATGGGATTTGAATCTCCTTCAACTTCACAGTGCTGGGATTTTCATCTGGTTTGAACCTGTGCAGATCTATTTTATGCTGTCACAGTCTCCATGAGTTCATATGTGCATCAGTACTGTCGTGTCTGGAAATCACTGTTTCCTTGTATTTATCCACCACCTCTAGTTCTTACAATATCTCTGCCTATTCTTTGGCATTACTCACTGGCCTCTGATGGGAGGGGTTTGATGAATACATTCCATGTAGTTCTGAATGCTCCAAAGTCTCTGTGTTAAAGGTTCTCTGCATTAATTACCATCTATTGCAAGAAGGGGCTTCTCTGATGAGGGTTGAGAAATGCTCTAATATTTGTTATTGTTATTATTATGATGATGATGATGATGATGATGATGTGTGTGTGTGTGTGTGTGTGTGTGTGTGTGTGTGTGTATGTGTGTGTTCCTGTGTGCCTTTTGTTGCCATACAGGCATTGAATCATTGGGACTACAGTTCAAGAAATTATGAGCCTTCTGACATGGGTACAGGGTATCAAACTCAGATTATCTGAAAGTGTATTATATGCTTTCAATGGCCGATCTCTTTCAACAGCCTCATGACAACAGATTTTTTTAAAAATATGAATGTCACATTCATTTTTAAGTGGATACACCCTACAAACTAAGAATAGTCATTTTAATGAACTTAATGTAAAGTACATGATGGAAACATTGTTGGTAAACACTTTCAAATACTATGGCACATAGTACTCTGGAAAAAATGAGTATTGGGTAAAGTTGGCCTGAAAACTCTACTATCTATTTGCCAGTTGGCTGAAAATGATACCACCAATCTCATTGTGTTTCCCCTATTTTTTTAGTGGTGGTTTTGGAATGAGACCCAAATGTAGATGAATTTCTAAATGGTCTTATTAAATAAAAAACATGGAGCCAAATATAGGGATGAAAGCCTTTAATCAGGGAAATAGGGAAAGCCACAAGCCAACCTTACCTCACCAACTCTACAGCTTCCAAATGCGAGTTACTTCCTGTCTACCCACGTCTTTGTTGCCTTGCTTTTCTGCTTTCTCATTGGCTATCTTAGCTACCTCACTTCCTCTTCCTACACAGCTCTGTCACTTTCTGTCTGTCTATACAGACCTCCAGGCCTCTATGATTGGTACTGGGATTAAAGGCATGTGTCACCACACTTGGCTCTGTTCCCTAGTGTGGCCTTGAACACACAGAGATCCTGCCTGCTAAGGGATTAAGGGCATGTGCTGCCTGACTTCTTGTTTATTTAAAGTGGCTGGTCTTTTTCCCTCTGATATCCAGGCAAGCTTTATTTATTAACATACAAATAAAATATCACCACATTTCAGCATAAATAAAATATCACCACACCACAAAAATAAAGTCTACTGACAATGCCCTACCATGAACTGCTTTGTATGGTCCCGGCAGTGGAGAAACATCTAAGTCCTTGAGTTGAACATTTTCTTCAGGAAGCTTGCTGGCCAGTTTCCCTTTTGTTCACAGTTTTGTCTGTGGCAATGCTCTGTTTTGCCAGCCACTTCACCCTGTGGGAATCTTAATAATCCTCCTGTCTTTGTTTATTGCATATATATATATATATGTTTACATTTCTGTGTTTGTTGTTACAAGTGACAGGATGGCATGGGGATCATAGGATATTTCCCAGGGGCTGACATCAGGGGGTAATGAAATCTGAGTGTATTTTATGATTAAGAGGAATTTCTTTGGATTTAAAAATAATCTCCAAATGCATAAATAGCAGTGATTAATCAAAGTCAGTTTCATTATTTTTCAAACTGTTTCTAATTCATTAAGCTCTTTAGATACTTTAGTATTCTATAATCTTAAAGATGAAACAGAATTATTATGTACTTTTGTGATCTTCAAATATGAGTCATAAATGACATTGAATATCACAGGGAAATATTTTCTTACTTCTTTCTAAATGCAGAGTTATAGCCAGGGAAATTATGCAACATGAACAAGGTGTAGAGGGTTGCATATTCTCAAAGCAGGGGGTGCTAATCTTGTAGAAATACCTTGTTTTCTTGACATTGTTATTGCTGCCACACAGAGTGACTGATGGAGAATTAGCCATTTTTCATAATGGCCTCGATATCAGAGAGAATATGCTTCTACACTGCTTTTAAACTATGACAAGGTCTTCTTAAAGTACAAACTGGGACAGAAATGCAAATGTTGCTATTTCATTTTCTTTCCTTCAGAATCTCAAATAACCCTGTGGTTCTCTCATTCTGATTACACTAACTACAATATCACATAACTTCATTATACAAGACAAAATATTCATTGATTCTTCTGATGACATAATATTTCTAATCACAAAGTTGTTATTTCCACTGCCATGATACATTAATATAATCTTAATTATATATTACAAGTGAGGAGTTTATAGAACTCAAATGGACCAATATGCTATTTAGTGGTTTATTAGAAACTTCCCGTAATTGTAGCAAGATTTATATAGCATTAGCTGTATGGACAAATGTTCCCCATAAAGAAACTGCTTCTCCCACTGAACCTTCTGCAATGCTTAAAAATTGATGCAAACTTCAATGATTGTGGACATTGGAGAGACACAAGTCCTGAGCATGATTGCAATTTACTTTGGGCCATTGTTAGCTCTCCTGATTTCTGTTCCTGGCACATCTCTTTATCTGATCAAATAACTTATGACTAACAGATTAAACCTTTTGAAGTTTACTAATTTAATCCTAGTTTGCACCAACCAGAGACTCAGAAAGACAATACCATTTGATACTTATATCTGAAATTTCACCAATTTCTTTTAACCTACCTAGTTAATTAATATTTTCACCAATGTATTTGGAAAGTGCCTTGATTTATGACTTTGTTATGTTACTACAAAGGCTTTATCAACCTTACCACAGTGGAATATAAAAATTAGGGTTACCTAAATGCATGTTCCATGGTCAAGATCACTCATATTCAACTTCAGAATTAATTCTTATTCTCTTTGTATGACACCCAAACATAGTTTCCTGAGAATGGTGAACTTTTTACCTGAGAAGATACACAGATAGAAACAAGGTACTAGCAAAAGGTAGACCTGGTATTAATTCCTCTGGTGGATTTTAATGTTTTGCATTTCAAATTCAAGAGCCTCTAGGAATGCCTAGAAGAAAAAAAGTGTCCACATAAGCACTGGTAGTATCCAAAGATGGATAAATGGCTATATGGGACAGGTCTGTGTTACCTAATATGAGATAAGAGAAAGGCCAGTATTTCAGGGAAGCTTATTCAGATTAATACTGGTGATGGTTGCTTTAAGAACAGAAGCTGGGACAGACTTCCCTTCTGGACAAAGCTCCCATCCTGCCCCGGACTTCCCTTCTGGACAAAAGACTTCTCTTCTGAACAAGAGCTGCCATCTTGCCTCGGACTTCCCATCTGGACAATAGCTCCCATCCTGCTTCGGCCTTCCCAACTGAACAAGAGCTCCCAACCTGCCTCGCACCTCCCATTTGGAGAAGAGAGTCCCATCTGGACAAAAGAGAGAGACTTCCCGAATCTGTCAGCTCTTTCTCCACCAAGTGAGCTGATAAGACCAAGATCGAACACAAGGAGATGGGCAGACGTCCAGGCAGAAGTACATACAACAAAATGAAGAGCAATACAGCATCACCAGAACCTAGCCCTCCTCCAACATCTAGAGCTGATCATCAAAAATTGGAAGAAGCAGAAGGAAACAGCCTTATGAATAACATCATGAAGAAGATAGAGGCTTATATAGAGGAAAATACAAAAAAATTGCAAGAGCGCTGTAAAAACCTAGAGGAAAGGACAATTAAAGTAGAAGAAAAAAATAAAGTCCTGGAAGAAAACAATAAAGCACTGAAAGAAAAACATGAAAAAGCAATGAAACAGATGGAGGAAACAGTCCAAGACCTGAAAAGGGAAATAGAAAAAATGAAGAAGACTCAAACAGAGGGAATGCTGGAAATAGAAAATCTAAGTAAACGATCAGGAACTTCAGATGCAAGTATAACCAACAGAATGCAAGAGATGGAAGAGAGGATCTCTGGTGTTGAAGATACGGTAGAAGAAATAGATTCATCAGTCAAAGAAAACACTAAAGCCAACAAAGTCATGACCCAAAATGTCCAAGAAATCTGGGACACCATGAAAAGACCAAACCTGCGAATAATAGGGATAGAAGAAGGAGAAGAATACCAACTTAAAGGCGCGGAAAATATATTCAACAAGATCATAGAAGAAAACTTTCCCAACTTAAAGAAGGAAATGCCAATGAAGATACAAGAAGCCTATAGAACACCAAACAGACTAGACCCCCAAAAAAAGTCCCCTTGCCACATAATATTTAAACAACTAAACATACAGAACAAAGAAAGAATATTAAGAGCAGCAAAGGAAAAAGGCCAAGTGACCTATAAAGGCAAACCCATCAGAATAACACCCGATTTCTCAATGGAGACTTTGAAAGCCAGAAGAACATGGACAGATGTAATGCAGACACTAAGAGTCCATGGATGCCAGCCTAGACTAATATACCCAGCAAAACTTTCAATCATCATAGACGGAGCGAACAAGACATTCCAAGACAAAGCCAGATTTAAACAATACTTATCCACAAACCCAGCCCTACAGAAAGCACTAGAAGGAAAATTCCAGCCCAAGGAAGTCAGATACACCCTTGAAAACACAGGCAATAGATAACCCCACAGCAGTAAACCCCAAAGATAAGAAGTACAGACACACTACCACCAAAAACATAACAGGAATGAACAATCACTGGTCATTAATATCTCTTAATATCAATGGACTTAATTCGCCTATAAAAAGACACAGGCTTACAGAATGGATACGAAAGCAGGACCCATCTTTCTGTTGCATACAAGAAACACACCTCAAATACAAAGACAGACACTACCTAAGAATAAAAGGCTGGGAAAAGACTTTCCAATCAAACGGTCTTAAGAAACAAGCGGGTGTAGCCATCCTGATATCCAACAAAATAGACTTCAAACTAAAATCAATCAAAAGAGATCAAGAAGGGCATTACATATTCATCACAGGAAGGATCCACCAAGAGGAAATTTCAATTCTGAACATTTATGCCCCAAATACAAGGGCACCCACATATGTAAAAGAAACACTACTAAAGCTTAAACCACATATAAAACCCCACACATTAATAGTGGCAGACTTCAATACCCCACTTTCACCACTGGACAGATCTCCTAAATGGAAACTTAACAGAGAAATGAAGGACTTAACTGAAGTCATGACCCAAATGGACTTAATTGATATCTACAGAACATTCCATCCTAACAAAAAAGAATATACCTTCTTCTCAGCACCCCATGGAACCTTCTCCAAAATTGACCACATACTTGGCCACAAAGCAATTCTCAATAGATACAAAACAATTGGAATAACCTCCTGTGTTCTATCAGACCACCAAGGTCTAAAGTTAGATTTCAACAACAACAAAAACTACAGAAAACCTACAATCTCATGGAAACTGAATAATGCTCAACTGAATCACCAATGGGTTAGGGAAGAAATAAAGAAAGAAATTAAAGAATTCCTAGAGATCAACGAAAATGAAGACACCACATACCCAAACCTATGGGACACTATGAAAGCAGTGCTAAGAGGGAAATTCATAGCACTAAATGCGCACATAAAGAAGTTGGAGAAATCTCACACTAGTGACTTAACAGCACACCTGAAAGCTCTAGAACAAGAAGAAGCAAAGTCTCCCAAGAAGAATAGACGCCAGGAAATCATCAAAGTGAGAGCTGAAATCAATAAAATAGAAACAAAGAGAACAATACAAAAAATCAATGAAACAAAGAGTTGGTTCTTTGAGAGAATCAACAAGATAGACAAGCCCTTATCCAAACTAACCAAAAGACAGAGAGAGAACATCCAGATTAACAAAATCAGAAACGAAAAGGGGGACATAACAACAGACATTGAGGAAATCCAGAGAATCATCAGGTCATACTTCAAAAACCTCTATTCCACAAAACTGGAAAATCTAAAAGAAATGGATAATTTTCTGGATAGGTACCACATACCTAAGTTAAATCAAGACCAGATAAACTATTTAAATAGTCCAATAACTCCTAAGGAAATAGAAACAGTCATTAAAAGTCTCCCAACCAAAAAAAGCCCAGGGCCAGATGGTTTCAGCGCAGAATTCTACCAGATCTTCAAAGAAGACTTAATACCAATACTCTCTAAATTGTTCCACACAGTAGAAACAGACGGAACATTACCAAACTCCTTCTATGAGGCTACAATTACCCTGATTCCTAAACCAAACAAGGATACAACAAAGAAAGAGAACTACAGACCGATCTCCCTCATGAACATTGATGCAAAAATACTCAATAAAATACTGGCAAACAGAATCCAAGAACACATCAAAACAATTATCCACCATGATCAAGTAGGCTTCATCCCAGGGATGCAAGGATGGTTCAACATACGAAAGTCCGTCAATGTAATACACCATATAAACAAACTGAAAGAAAAAAACCACATGATCATCTCACTAGATGCAGAAAAGGCATTTGACAAAATCCAACACCCCTTCATGATAAAGGTCTTGGAGCGATCAGGAATACAGGGAACATACCTCAACATAATAAAGGCAATTTACAGCAAGCCAACAGCCAACATCAAACTAAATGGAGAGAAACTCAAAGCAATTCCACTAAAATCAGGAACGAGACAAGGCTGTCCACTCTCC
>CABHPP010149647.1:0-74720 GCA_902168425.1 Peromyscus attwateri
CCCCCGCCCCAGCCTCCCTCCCGTGCTGAAACTGTCTCTAGAGACGTTAGCCTCTGGCTCTGACATAGGGGCCCGACATCTTCATCACCACCCAAGTAAACAGTGGCTGAGTAAAAAAGCTGGGTGATTATGTTTGCTAACGAAGCCTCAAACTGGCCCCATAGTCATCTTCCAACCACGCAGACATTCAACAGCTGCCCTGATCCCACCCCAAGAGCCAAGGATACGGAAAAATCCTGCTGTCAGAAGATGCAGCTCCCACCTGAGGCTCAGGGCCACACTGACAGAAATTCATACCTTAACAGGTTTCTGTGGTGTCATCACCTCCCAATACCTGCCCGCCCACGTTTCCACGGCTATGGGAAACCAGTATCCCCCAGTTCAATGCGAACATCCTTAAAAAGCTTCTGTCTCCTGCCCTACCCCGGGGCGTCAGGAATGGTGTAACTTAGGCAGTCTTCCTGCCTGCCCTCCTAACAGGGAAAATCCAGACCCCTGCCCGGAAGCTCCCCACCCCGACCCCGGCTCCAGAAAGTACCCCTCGCTGACTTAGACTGGAACCGTCTCCTAGCCGGGTCCTCTCCAGGGGCTGCAGTTTCGCCTTCCTCCTTGAGGGTCTCCTGTTAGAGCTTCGTTTTCTTGTCTCTCTTCAAAGAACTCCCACCTATCAGAAGGAAAGAATTGGTCCTGAAGTAAACTTGGGTTGACTCACTCCTCCCTAATAAATACACACCTCTCTGCAGCACTCTGCAGAGAGGGAACTCAGACCAGACCACCCCCAGAAGAGGCTTGCTGCTCCCCCCCCCCCCGCCCCCGCTGCCCCTAACCACCACACTTTTCCCAGCCTTTGCCCTTTGTCCATAAGCCTTTTCTATGTGACTGGTCTGCAGCATGACTCCAGGGCACCAAGGAGATGCCCTTGTGCTATTACTCAACCCCGACAGCACCTTTTTTTAACCTCCTAGGTTCTTGGACCTAGTGCTCCCTCATCTAGCTACCCTTCCATTCTCCTCTGCCATATCCAGCTTTGTCCCGCCTGGAATGAACTGATGCACATTTGGGCCTCAGCCACAAGGTCACTGTGGAGGTCTAGTGTTGGGCTTCAGCCCCGACCTATCAAAGGGTCCCTTGAAGGGGGGAGTGAGGAACTGGGAAATGCTAAATAGGAAATATAGAAGTAGACAAATTAAAAAGAGACACAGGATAGCTTTGGGAGGGCCCAGCAGCCTCGAGTTTATATTTCTAATGGGCTTTTTATACACCAGCAAGGGGAGAGGCAAAAGACTTCCCTCTCTCAAGATCAAAGCACAATGTACAACCAAGTGTAGACCCTTCAAAACACCTGGTAACCACACCCCACAGCAAAGCATCTTGTGATTAGGCCTTGAAGTATAAGACACCTGGTAACATGCCTTTGCACCCTATTATGCAGCCTTGGAGAGCAACATAAACTCTGACTCTCTGACCTTGAGTCAAACTACAAGTTGGAATCTTTGTGGGCTCCCACAGGTCACCTCCCTGGAAAGCATCCTGAGGTCAGATTCCCCTTCTCTGTGCTGTGATCCCACCCTCCCTTGGTTCCTCACACCCGGCAGTCTGGCTTGGAAGACCATAAACCTCTTAGAACAAGTTCAACACAGCCCTGCTTCTCAAGAGGACAATGGGCAGCCTAACTGGAAGCCTCTCTTCTACCAGGCCCAGTTAGAGTGGAGCTGTGGGTGCTGTGCCAGGGCACGGGACCGACCGTCCTCATGGTCTGTCTTTGAGTGGCTTTGGGTGGTGCTGATGTAGGAAGACAAATGAGAAGGGCTTTGGGAATGGGGCTGGAGTGGAGGGAGACAATCTGCTGGAAGGCAGTACCAACCTGAGAGGGACAGTTCTAGGAATGTGAGGTGTGGCAGAGCTGTGAAAGGTGGGGTAGGAGAGGGGCCTGGGCACCATCTGCTCAAATGGAAATATCCTCTAGGCCTTTCCTAAAGCTGGGGTGGCAGACCTGGAGCCTGGGAATGGGAGGGCCACAGAGTCCTCCGACATCCTGTGAGTGGAGAAAATCCCAGGAGGACTTGGTCCAGCCCTTGGAGGTGAAGAAGCCAGTGGTGAGAAAAGGTGGTACCAGCTGAACTAGCCTGTGAGTCCCCTCACCAAAGTGGGGGGTACGGAGGGCAAGAGCTGAAGCCAGAGAGGCACCAGAGCAGAGATGAAGGCTTCTGGCTCCCCACATCATAAAGTAGTAACTTGAAAATGCCCACCTGAGCCCTACAGTTTCCAGATTTGGTACTTGGAGGAAGATCAATGGGCAGTGGCAGAGTTGGGGAAAGCAGGCTCTTGATCCAAACAGCACTGAGTGCAAATTCCAGGCTTTCTGGGAGTGCCAGCATGACCTGAGACATCCAGCATCCTGTTTTCACCTTCAGTTCCTCTCCTAAACTGGCTCTTGTAAGGATCAAACAAGGTCTTGTTGGTTAAGGAAGGCTACCCAAAGTCAGCACCCATAGCTCAGGGAAGCCTAGAACTAAGAACTAGATGAGTTGAGGCTGATGTTTATGTGAAGTGTCAATCAAATCATCGAGGGAGCCTGGACCAGGGGTGAGGCATGGGATGGACCCTCGTTCTGCATCTCAGCCCAGTATTTAGGAGCCAGGACTGCTCCATATCCCCAAACTGCAGGGCTTATTGCATAGTGTCCGTGGACCACATACCCAGCCCTGCCAGCTGTCTCTGGACCCCTGCCACCTTGGCCACTGTTCTGTGTCCACCCACTGAGCCCCACTGAAGGGCTCAGGTGAGCACCAGCCTCCTGGGATCCAGGGCACAGCATGGCTCCTCTCATCCTGGCAGGTGCTCAGACTGAGTCCCGGAGTGGGACAGGAGGCAGTCAAAGGAGCTTTGGGTAGGACTGGCAGAGAACAGGTGGCAGTAGACCAGGCTGGCCAGCCACCTGTGAGCGGTGCCAGAGGCCCTGTTGGAGCAAGCCCAAATCCTGCAGAAGTGTGAGCACAGGCTGGGCTTAAGCCAGGCCTGCTGTGAGCCAATGCTCAGACGGAAAACGAGTTTCCCATCTTCACCCCCAGGTCCTCTCTGCCCATTGCAGCCCCAAGGAAGTCTAGATCATCTGTACCAGGATGAAAGCTCCAGTGTGCTGAGTGTGCTTCTGCCTCCACCTGGATTCATGTTCTAAGAGTCAGGGAGTCTGAAGATGGGGGAATGGAATAGCCAGCAGGGAGGCGCTGCTGAACAGACCTCTCTCATGGCTGTTCCTGGAGCTGTGCTTGTATTTGGGAGGCATATGCTGGTTGAGACTAGGGGCACTCACTGACTGGAGACAGAAAGGCTCGGATTTCTGTGCTCAGCACACACAAGAGCTTCCTTATATAACCAGATAAAGTGGCCATCACCATCACCAGAGATGGGGAGGTGACTTTGTAGGCTGAAGCTTCCTGATAAGGTCACACCATATCTGCTCTATGCAAGGGTACGAGTAGAGCCACTTAGATTCCCAAGATGTCCGAGTTTTTAATGACTAAGGGTCTCAGCCTATTGATGGCCCTCATGGGTCTACTGCTCTCTACCTGGGCTGGGTGACCCTCAGGACCCAGGTGACAACCCATTTCCTTAGCCTCCTTGCTCCACAACAGAGTCCCAGTCCTCTTATTGCTGTCTGGAGCTCTGGAGCCATCCTCAGCTACAAGAGAGAGGTGCTGTGTGTGTCGGATCAGCTGGGGGTGGAGAGTGCACGTCTGAAGCCCTGCAGGAATAGATAACAGCTGAGCAGCCCCGTTTCCTCCCCACCCTGAGCGATGAGCCACACTCCCTTGTGTACAGCCATCAGCTGGGCCCCTGGGTGGGAATCTGCTTTATCAGAGGCTGCAGCCTCTGTCCTGCCTGGTGGGGTCGGGAGGATGAGCCAGCACTCCCAGCTGCCCTGCAGGTCTGCTGCCCTCAGCATTCTTCCCCGATGGAATGCTTTCTAGCCCACCAGGAGCAGGAGAGGCACCTGCTGCAGGGACCCAGGCCAGAAAAACAAGGGAGGGTGGGGACTGAGAGTGGAGACGGAGGTAGAGGACAGGCAGACAGCACCTTTGTCTTTCTACTGCAGACAGCGGTGTGAAAGACACAGCAGCATTTGGACCAGATGTGTGGACAGCCCCCTGGCCCAGAATCTAGCCTAGAGACCCCAAGGGTAGGGATGACACCAGAGCCCCTCCCAAGTGGATGTATGGCAAAGCTCTGCCCTCAGCTCGGTTACAGTTTCAACTCTGCCTGTACTTTATTCTCTGGTCTTCCATCTTGAAGCAGGACTCAAGGAAGGAGTGCCATCAGCAGGCTTTTACCCAAGCAGAGGGACTCCTTCTCAGCCTTTCACCATTCAGTCCAATTTCCCCTGGGCAAATAGAGAAACTGAGACCAGACTGTAGGGAAGAGCTTACCTAGGTGCGCAATTCAAGTTGTGGGGAGGCCCCAGCCACAACATGCCCCTTGTATGGGAGGAGGCCCCAGGATCCCGCACTGTATATCCATAGCAAATCCAGGAGCAGAGCTGTAATGACGACAAGGCCCAGATGCCTCAGAGCCCAGACAGAGTCTCCCTGGGGGTAGCTGAGACCTCTGCCTCGGCTTTAGAACGGCCTCTGTGCCTCTGTGCAGAAGCATCATCTGATGCTTGCCCAGGTGGGTTAAGACCCCTGGTAGGAGAAATCAGGGTACAGAGTGGGCCCCAGCACCTGTCGCCTGGGGGGCAGAGAGAAGAGGGCCTGGCACTATTCCTCCTGGGGGCTTCTGAGTCTGGTCAAGGGCTACTGAGAACAGGTGGGAAAGAGAGTGACCAGGAGAGACCAACTAGACAGGTCTCCACACCGTGTGACTTGAGGAGTTCATCTACCCAGCAGTTCCCATAGCTGGCCCACTTTGCTGCTTGGTAACCCAGTGCAGGTCTAGAGTGGAAGTTGGTCCATGGAAATGTCTCTACAGCTGGAATGGTGGGAACTCACCACCTGGAAGGTTTGGTGTGGTGGTTTGAATAAGAATGACCCCCAAAAGCTCATGTATTTGAATGCTTAGTCACCAGGGAGTGAGTGGTATGGTTTGAAAGAATTAGAAGGATTGGGAGGTGTAAACCTTGTTGGAGTAGGTGTGGCCTTGTTAGAGAAAGTGTGTCACTGGGGGGTGGGCTTTGAGGTTTTAAAAGCTCACCAGGCCTAAGCTATGCTTTCCTCTCCTCCCTCCCTCCTTCCCTCCCTCTCTTTCTCTTTTTCTTTCCTCCCTCCCTCCCTCCCCTCCTCTCCTCTCTCTTCCTCCCTTCCTCCCTCGTCCTCTCTCTCTCCCCCTCCTTCTCTCCTCTCCTCTCCTGTCCTCTCTCTGTGCTTGCAGATCAGGATGCAGCTCTCAGCTACTTCTCCAGCACCATGCCTGCCTGCCACTGTGCTCTCTGCTACAGTGATAATGGACTAAGCCCTAAAACTTAAGGCAGCCTCCAATGAATGCTTTCTTTTGTAAGAGTTGCCTTGGTCATGGTATCTCTTTCAGCAATAGAACAGTGACTAAGAAAGTGTTCCCAAGGCAGGCGGATCTCTGTGAGTTCAAGGCCAGTCTGGTCTACAGAGCAAGTTCCAGGACAGCCGGGGCTACACAGAGAAACCCTGTTTCATAAAACCACACACACACACACACACACACACACACACACACACACACACACACACAAGATGGCTCTGTGGCTAAGAACACATTACTTTGGGCTGGAGAGATGGCTCAGAGGTTAAGAGCACTGGCTGCTCTTCGAGAGGTCCTGAGCTCAATTTCCAGCAACCACGTGGTGGCTCACAACCATCTATAATGAGATCTGATGCCCTCTTCTGGTGCACAGGCATACATGCAGGCAAAGCACTGCATACATAATAAATAAATTAAAAAACAACAACAAAAAACAAAAAACAAACAAAAAAAAACAAAAAACAAAAAAAGGTGTTCCCAAGAAAGAGCGGCTCAAGGGTTCAGGGAGGAGGGGACTACATGGGCAAACCCTTCAGGGCTAGCCTGGGCCCCACAACCCCAACAGAGGCTGAGCCTCTACTCTGGGTGTTCTGGGTTCTTAGGTAAACAAGAGACTCAAAAGAGCTGGGCCAGAGCCACAGAAGGGCCTCTTGGAGCAGCTGCAGCAGCTGCAGGGAGAGCCGGTGTGCTAGAGGAGGACCATGTTCAGGCCTTGAAGACAGAGTGTACCCAGCTGCTTGGGGAGGAGAAGTCAGTGCTGCTGGCAGCTCTGCTGGTGATCTGTGACCAGGAGGCCTGGTAGGTGGCTGCCTGGGCACACTCTTAGATTGTGCAGGTTAGGCTGGGAGGGGTTCCCTGTTCTCACAGAGTGAGATGGCTCCATTGGCAAGAGCTGGTCACTAGTTGGTAAGAATGGTCAGAACCCTGAGTCATATGGCCAGAGTCCAGCTCCTTTCTTGTGTATCTGTGTTCCTGTTGGTCACATCTTGGCTCTTTTATGGGGCACTTGGGGAAAATTTTAGTTTTAAGAAGCCTTATCTCAGTTGGACATGATGGCAGACTCCTGTAATCCTTGCACTTAGAAGGTGGAGGCAGAGGGTCAGGAGTTCAAGGTTATCCTCAACTACACAATGAGTTTGAGGCCAGCCTGGGCTACAGGAGACCTTGTCTCACAGAACTGAGGAGATGGAAAGTCCTATCTCCATTACTCATGGCTGCACCCAGAGGCAGGGGAGGAGGGCTGAGTAGGATGACAGACAGCTGTTCCATTCAGGGTGTGTGAGAACTAGAGCGTCAGGACAGAGGGCTTCTGGGTGTACAGGAAGACATGAAGGAGACCTTACGGCCCAGCTAACAAGACAGTGAGTACACCGATTTCTGAAAGAATAAAGGGATGGGGTGGAGTGACCTAAGGCCCACACGGAGTCCAGAATGTCTCATTTCTATCAACATACCCCAGTTTCTGGGAGGTATCAGTGTCCCTCAGGAGAGAGCTAGAGGAGCAGGAATCACCTCCCAGGTTGCATCATGAGGAAGGAGCTGACTGCTGGAGGGCATGCTGGCACTAGGGGTGTGTGTGTGTGTGTGTGTGTGTGTGTGTGTGTGTACATACATAAAGTGTATGGCTTGAGGGCATACAGGTCAAGAAATAAGTGACTACAATTTAGTGTGCCAGCGAGGAGAGAGACGAACCAGGAGCAGGGCAATAGACAGCAAGGGCCTCTCCAAAGAAGGGTGCTGTGGGATGTCTTTCTATACGCTGTAAGTATGTGTTGCTCTGATTGGTTGATAAATAAAGCTGCATTGGCCTATGGCAAGGCAGCTTAAAGGCAGGCGAGAAATCCAAGCACATATACAGAGAGAAGAAAGGTAGAGGCAGAGGAGATGTCATCCCGCCGTCCAGGGAGCAGCATGTAATGGCACACAGGAAAAGCCACAGAACACATGGCAACATATAGATTAATAGAAATGGGCTGAGTTTAGTTATAAGAACTAGCTAGCAAGAAGCTGGAGCTATAGGCCATGGCCATAAGTTTGTAAGTAATATAAGCCTCTGTGTGTTTACTTGGGTCTGAGCGGCTGCGGGGCTGGGTGGAACCAGAGAAACTTTGGACTACAGAAGGGGATTCTGAACCTCTGACCCCTCCTGAGAGCTGAGTGGACATTTTCCAGGAGGAAAGCTGGAACACAGGGCACTTCGGGAAGAGCAAGCAGTGTGTATAAAGGTCAGAGAAGAGGGGATGGGGTGGGATCTTGTACATGATCTCCGACTCAGGCGGGGTTATGAAGTGGTTCCAGCAGATGCACAACAAACATCTGCTCACTCAAGATAGGGAACTGAGGACCCAGTAAGGATTCCACCTGTATTGGCTGGTTTTGTGAGTCAACTTGACACAGGCTAGAGTCAGTCATCAGAGAGGAAGGAGCCTCAGCGAGGAAATGCCTCCATGAGATCCAGCTGTAAGGCATTTTCTCAATTAGTGATCAATGGGGGAGGGCCCAGCCCATGGTAGGTGATGCCATCCCTGGGCTGCTGGTCCTGGGTTCTATAAGAAAGCAGGCTGAGCAAGCCATGGGAAGCAAGTCAGTAAGCAGTGCCCCTCCATGACCTCTGCATCAGCTCCTGCCTCCAGGATCCTGCCCTGCTTGATTTCCTACCCTGACTTCCTAAGGGATGCACAGCAATGCGGAAGTGTAAGCCAAAGAAACACTTCCCTCCCCAGCTTGTTTCATTGCAGCTGTAGAGGCCTTTAACTAAGACACCACCCAAGTCCAATTTAGGGAAAGCAGCGAGTTTACTGGGGTTCCTTTCAGGTATATGAGTGAGGGGAGATTCTCAAGAGCAGAGATGACTCAAAGGCATCTGTGTCACCGGAAACCCACACCAGCCCTGGTGATGGCTCTTGAAAGCTGGAAACCTGCATCTCATTGCACAGCTCACAAGTTACTCAACCGACAGTTTGGGGAATGTCTCTTCCCAGGGCCAGTCTGAGGGTGTCCTTCAGCAGTCCTTACTGCATATATAAGCTTGGGGAGAGGGGTCCTAGCACGTTTGTTTCAGAGACTTCCTGAAGCTTTTTGAGTTGTTTACTTCCTGAGTCTTTTTTTTTTTTTAAATTATTTATTTATGATGTATACAGTGTTCTGCCTGCATGCCAGAAGAGGGCACCAGATCTCATTATAGATGGTTGTGAGCCACCATGTGGTTGCTGGGAATTGAACTCAGGACCTCTGGAAGAGCAGCCAGTGCCCTTAACTGATGAGCCATCTCTCCAGCCCTACTTCCTGAGTCTTCATGAGGGTCTCTCCAAGATGGAATGTTTCATCTCCTGGAAAACCGCTGCTCAGCAGCTGGTGAGATGGCTCAGGAGGGACAGCACTTGGACAAGCCTGGGAACATGAGTTCTGTCCCTGGAACTCACGTAAAGGAGGGAAGAGAGAACCGACTTCATACAGTTGTCCTCTGGCTTCCACATGCGCACATGCGCACAAAAATAAAAAGTAATGCCTGTCCCAGATCACAAGCGGAGTTGGTGAGGGGGTTATTGTGGGATGTGGGACAGGAGCCAGATCAAGGGCTCAGGTGCCTTAGGCCCTGACATCCCCACTCCCACTCCCAACTCCAGTCCCAACCCAGTTGCTGCCTCCTCCCGGCAGCCTTTTCCTTTTGGTCTCTTGGGGCAAATGCAGGTGTGCCCAGACCCACACTGAGGTGTGCATGCACACTCCCATGGACACATCACATAGGAACGTTCTTCCAGCAGTGTGCATTCAGAGCAGGACCCAGATACCAACAAGGGATATCACAAGGGAGGCCTGGTGATCCAGTGCTGTAAGGCAGGGATGGGGTCCACACAGAGCCACAGCCTCTGCTTAGGCTGACCTGCTGATGTGGCTGGAAGGGATGGGAGAGGTGGCTGGCTAAGGACCACCTATGAACTGTCCCAGTTCTGAACTTGTCACAAGGGTGTGGCATAGAATGTACACAGCAGTTCATAGAGCCCTGTGGCATGTGGTTCACAGACTATGGACCAAACTTACCACAGTATTCTTCTACCAGGCAAAGGCTTGGCTGGGTGGGCTAGCAGTTGGCCAGGGGCTAGCTGCAGCCCATGATATGCCATCTGATGGGCAAAGGCCCAGCACTTAGGGCCCAAATCTTCCAACAAGTTTTGCCTTCCACTTTCATTCCTAGCTGTCCTTAATCCCAGGAGTGTTTATGGCAGAGAAGAAGAGTGTGAATGGGGGTCTGAAATCCTGGCTCCATATTACCTGTGTGACCTTGGGCAAGTCACTTGTATTTCTCTGGGCCTCAGCTGTACAAATGGACAACTCTCCTTATCGTCATCATGTGGTTACATGTGTATCTAATTATTGCATGCTTCCTGGGGCTGCAAGGGGGGCCACACAAGAAGAGAAAGTTCCCTTTGAAATCAGGATCATCTGGGCTCCAGAAGCTGCCACGTGGGGGTCCGATCCTTGCTCCCTTGTTGGAGCCCACTAGATTTCCTAGTGGCTGTACCCAGCAGGACTGCATAAGAGGTTGATTGGACCACGGGCCTGGGTACCAGGTGACTGTAACTAGCAAGGGGGAGGTCTTTTGCTCCACCCCTTGGCATTGTTATAAATAGACCTTTGGAATAAAGTTCTGGGCTGGTGGATAAGGATCCAGGCCCACCCGAGTTTATGCTGTGTTTTCTCTCTGTTTCTCTCCACTCCCTGTTTCTAACTAAGTCTCTTATCCCTCAATCCTCAAGATTCCTGGGGTAAATAAGTGTGTGTGTGTGTGGGGGGGGGTCCTCTACACTCTCCCTATTTTAGTTTGCTACATAGCCACAGCTGAGCACCTCAGCCTCAGGCTAACCAGTTCTGCAGGCTGGCATTTCAGTGGGAGACCCTGCCGCAGGCTCAATGCCCTGGGCTCCTAGCTGTGCGCTCTGCTGGATCTTGCAGCCTCTGCCATTCCTGCTCTCTGGCTCCCTGCCCTCACACCCATGTGCTCCCAGGCCATACCTGCCTCTGAATTTCCCTGCCGCCTCCTGTAAAGATCACAGTCACATGGGATTAGGACCTAGTTCAGGGCCCTCCTTTCAACCTGGTTATCTCCAAAAATGGTCATATTTTGAGGTGCAGGAGACTGCAAGAATTCTTTTTTAGGGGACACAGCTCAGCCCACAACACCCCCACCTTGCTTCCTGCTACTTTCTTGTTGGGTGGGTGGGTGTGACTTAAGGAGCTCGGGAACCAGCTCTTCTGTTTCACTCGTCTCCTTAGATGACCCCGGGGAAGATCACGCAGGAAGAGGCCCCGTGCTCAGATGGTGGTGGGCACCGCTCAGGAGGCCTACCTCCTCCGCAGCCTGAGCCATGAGGGCAGGCAACACTAGGCTGCAGAGTGGTGGTGTTGGCAGTGGGCTCCTGCCCAGCCTCAAGGGGGAGGATATGTGGGCCTGAGATGAGGTGCAGTTTGCCCCTCACAGGCTTTCCCTGGCCAACAACAGAAGCAAGACACAGGGCCTGGGGAAAGAAAACAATCAGATGACTGCTGGGATTGAAAGGACCTAGGGCATCAGGTGGATGACCCTGCATAAGATCAGGACCCTCCCCGAACCCTTCCCGAGGACCCCAAAGCTCTTGAAAAACAGTGGGAGGTACAGGTACTGCCAGTCACTAGCACTCTTTTCCTCATGAGGCCTCAGCTCTTCCTTCTGTATAATGGGTCTCAAACTCCCTGTCCAGGTACCTGTAGTTCCTAGACCTTCAGACCCAAGAGTATAGAGCTTCAGGGGCCGCAGTAGCTATTCTGTTCCAAAAGTGGACTCCAAACATGGGCAGAAGTACAGTAACTGAGTGTGAGGGCAGGGCCGGGATCTGGCCGCTGCTGGGACCAGAACCTAGTGTCAGCTGCTAAGACCGAGAACTGGACCCCTGGTCACCGTATCCTGAGCCCACACCCAAGGACAAGGACGTGAGAACCCGGACAATTCAGCCAACTAGAAGGAAAGACAGCGTCTCCTGCAACAGCCCAGGAGCTCCAGTGTCCTTAGCATCTGCCCCTTCCCAGAGGCAGACCTGTGAAAGTCCCAGAGAGTCCAGCGGAAGGTGGACCCCAGTTTGGTTTCACTTTGGGGGCCACACAGGTGTTTTTCTCACGCAGGCACTAGGTGTACCCCATTCCCTCAGCCTGTGGTAACCACGGTGGACTCTTCCTTGGGTTCACCAGACGGCAGGAATTCCATAAACTCCTGGTCCCAGCTCTATTACTGGCTGGGCCCCATGCTGTCTCCAAGGCTCAGATACCCACTGTGGGTCCACTAGGAACAGTGTTCAAGGGACTCTGAAGAGCTGGGGCACTCAGAGACCCAGTGGTCTCCGTGACTCCAAAGAGTAGGGCCTATGTCTCAGTAGAGTGGGCCACTGGCTGTGGTTGGATCTAGTGATGGTCAGAATGGAGTGGAGACAGGGGACAGGCCACACCCCATTAGCTGCTCTGTGTCCCAGCACCCAGAGGCTGCAGGAGTTGAGGCCTGTAGAGGAGCTAGAGTCTGCAAGCTAGGCTCCAGGGCAGAGCTCATGGGGGTGGGGAGCAGGCTCCAGCAGAGGCCATGGGCAGAGCTCAGGGTGGGGTGGGGCAGGCTCCCACAGAGGCCATGGGCAGAGCTGGAGGAGGGCAGGCTCCAACGGAGGCCATGGGCAGAGGTCAGTGGGGTGGGCTGCAGTAGGCTGCCACAATCATCTTCACAGATGAGAGTTGGCCCCAGGTAGTCTGAACACGCTCTCCCAAACACCAGGCTGGGGTAGGGGCTAGGGGTCGGACCTCCCATGTACAGGACACGGCTCTGGTCTCCCTCTGTCCTGGGGATGGAGTCCTCAAGGCCACACTGGGCCCTTGTTCTAGGAAGTGGAGGAGCTGGGCCTAACAACTGCAGAAGTAGAGGTAGGGTCCAGGCTGGAGGCAGGGCACAGAGCAGGTTGGAAAGGTGTACAAAGTGGAATCTCCTCACGGGACCACATATCCTTTCCAGACCCAGAGCCAGGCTGCTCTGCCCTCACAGCTCCTCAGGAGCCCTGGAAGGGCCAGGCAATTTACAGCTTGCCAAGGAGGATCCCACATGAAGCAGGGGTACCAGAGGCTAAGGCTGTGTGGGTGCTGGAGGGAGTCTGTGGAGGGAGATGGAAGGACCTGGGCATGCAGAACAGTACTACGCTGGACTGACTTCAGAGACCCCTGGGCAGCACGAAGCATGCATTGTAGTGGGTAGCTGTTCTAGCTATGACCTTGAAGCAGCGCCTCTAGTGAGGCAGCAGGTAACTGTTACACCTGCCTGTGACCTTGAAGTACATGCTGCTGGGGTGTGGCCGCTTGGGGACCCTTAAGACCTGGGATGCACATATGCGGTACTCTCTTCCCTCCCTGGTGGTTTTGGACGCTGGAGACAGACCAGGCGAAAGAACAGCGTGGGACTGTGCCTCAGCCTTCCAGGACCCTGCAATAATTCCTCTGTTCTGGATAGTGAGTTTTCCTTCTCTAATAAATTCCTTTGCCCTTTAAGCAGACTCTGTGGATTGCTAGCAATATTTGGCCCATGAATGTATCAGTGGTTATTTGAGGACTTCAGTAAAAGGAAAGCCGTGAGTGAAGCAGAGGATTTGGGGGGAATGTTTCAGATCTTCAGTTGTGTGTGCAGTGTGGAGGGAGAATAAGCCATTTAACTCTCTCCGCCAGTGCTCACCATCAACCCTGTGTCCGGTGCCAGTGAGGCCTCTTTTCTAGGTGCATCCACAGCCCTAGGAGGATCCCTGTGAGGGTGGATCCCTGTGAGGGTGGGGCCCTGTGAGGATGGATGGGACCCCTGTGAGGGTGAATGGGACCCCTGTGAGGGTGGATCCCTGTGAGGATGGGGCCCTGTGAGGGTGGATCCCTGTGAGGATGGGGCCCTGAGTCTTGCCAGTGACTTGGGCTTTGAGGAAGGGTCAGATCAAGACAAGAGCTGATTCTGCCTCTCTCTGTTCCAGACTTCCCTGCAGGAGGTGGACCGAGAGCAGATGTAGCAATGGGCTGGGATGGAAAGGGTCTAGGACATGATAGAAGTAAGAGCCTCCGGGTTGTAGGTTTCATGTGAGCTCTGGAGGCCGTGCAGGACCAGGTACTCAGCAGCCACCTCCAACTCTGTCTCTGCCAGACCCCCCAGGCTTCCCCAGGCCTAATCCCTGGTGTGTAGCTGCCCATCTACCTTCCCTTCCCCACACTGGATCGGTCAAGGCCCCCACACTCAGGGCTTGGGCCAGGGAGGTATTCATCAGCTGTCTCTCCTCCCACACAGCCAGCATAGCCAGCTGGTTCCTCTTCTAGAACAGGGTCTGGTGGACAAGTGAGGACTCCTGTGTGGGACTCCCACACCCTAGAATCTGTAGCAGGTAGGCAGGGGCCTTCTGGGGACATGCGCCTTCAAGAGGGAGGTGAAGTTGGGGAGGTGCATGGCCTGGATCAGATGTCCCTCCTGATCCCCCTAGCCAGGGGATTCAGGGAAGATGAGGAGGGGCTATCTATGGCCAGGACTCTGGTGATGGCTGGGAGAAGAGTGTCCTCCAAGCCCAGAGCCTCTGCTCACTGCACCACTGAGCACTCAGTGAGTAGGAACCAGGCTTGCCTTCCCCAAACCCATTTCCTTGTCTGTGAAATGAGGTCAGCCCCATAGTACAGGGCTGAGGATGCCACAGGTCAGTGCAATCTTCCTGGTCCCCCCAGTTTCTTCCTGGAGCTGGGATCTTGTTAGACTGAGGTCAGGAAGTCCGAGTGACCCACTGCGCATGGGCTTTGGTCACAGTCTGTTATCCAATGTGCAGTGCGGAAGGCTTCCTCGGCACCTCTTACCAAACTCAGAAATACGGCGTGAAAGGGCAGCGGTGGTTGCCGATGTGACACCCACTGAGTGGTGGCAGTGCCCTGCTTGTGCTCAGACAGTTTTACTCTTGCTGAGGTCCTCATCTTTGAGACACTGAGTGGAGGAGCTCTATGGAACGGGGCTCCTGTCCTTTGCCTTAGCTTCTCTCGGGGACTTTAGAAAAGTGGTCTGTGTCCCCAAAGGGATTTAAGTGACTCCAGGTGTCTTAGTTAGGGTTCCTATTGCTATGAAGAGACACCATGACAAGACAACTCTTTTTTTGTTTTTGTTTTTTATTGTTTTTCAAGACAGGGTTTCTCTGGGTAGCTTTGGAGCTTGTCCTAGAACTCGCTCTGTAGACCAGGCTGACCTCAAACTCACGGAGATCTGCCTGCTGAGTGCTGGGATCAAAAGCATGCACCCCCACCCCCACCCCACCCCCGCCCTGACCAAGACAACTTTTTTTCTTTTAAAGATTTATTTATTTATCATGTATATAGTATTCTGCCTGCATGTATGCCTTCATACCAGAAGAGGGCACCAGATCTCATTACAGATGGTTGTGAGCTGCTATGTGATTGCTAGGAATTGAACTCAGGACCTCTGGAAGAGCAGCCAGTGCTCTTAACCTCTGAGCCATCTCTCCAGCCCCCAAGACAACTCTTAGGAAGGAAAATATTTAATTGGAGCTGGCTTACAGTTCAGAGGTTTAGTCCATTATCATCATGGCAGCATGTAGGCAGACATGGTGCTGGAGCTGAGAATCTTTACATCTTGATCCAAAGGCAACAGGAAGTGAATTCTCTCACTGGGCATGGCTCGGGCATATATGAGACCTCAAAGTGACATGCTTTTTCCAACAAGGCCACACCTCCTAATAGTGCTACTTCCTTTGGGGGCCATTTTCTTTCAAACCACCATACCAGGCGTTCTGGAACTTAGGAGAACTTTGTCCTGAGGGAGTAAGACTGATGCTGTTCTCAACACTAAGGGCTTCAGGGCCTCATTGGAGCCCCTGAGGGGAGTCTCTAGGGACCCACCAGAGGGTGAGAGCAGTGACTGCCTCCCTGAATAGCCCAAATGCAGATCTGCCCTGTGCCCTGGGCTCTCACCACAAATTGGAGGGAAAGAAAAGGTTCTAAGAGGATTTCCAGCTGGGGCCTTTGCTGGTTCTTGGGTCCATCAGCTGCCTCCCCTTTCTGCCCCGTGCCTACGTACTTGTGTGTCTCTCGGTCTCTCTTGGTGTCAGCCTCTGCTCATCTGTTCCAGTCCCAGCCCTGGAGGCCAGGAGAGCACCTGAAGACAACTGAGAGCCAGGGGACAAGCCCAGGCACTGTGAAACTGTCCCTGAGCACTGGGGACTGTCACAGCTGTGCTCTGGCAGCTCCAGAGACCCAGGTCAGCCCAGCGCACTTCTAGGGGGTAGGTGGACCCGGTTTAGGGAGGAGCAAGGACTCCTGGGGGGAACAAGCTGTCTGGCTATGGTGTGATAGGTAGCTACAGTCATGGTCTCTGGTAAAACCTTGTCCTTGTCCCCTGTCTGACACGGGACTTAAAATGCCTTCATTGATATAACTGCTAAGATTCCTGATCCTTGGGCATCTACCCAAGGAATGCTCAATCATACCACAAACATACATGCTCAGCTATGTTCATAGCAGCATTATTCGTAATAGCCAGAACCTGGAAACAACCTAGATGCCCGTCAACTGAAGAATGGATTAAGAAAATGTGGTACATATACACAATGGAGTACTACTCAGCAGAGAAAAACAATGACAGCATGAAATTTGCAGGCAAATGGATGGAACTAGAAAATATCATCCTGAGTGAGGTGACCCAAACCCAGAAGGACAAACATGGTATGTGCTCACTCATAAGTGGATTCTAGATATAAAGCAAAGAACAATCAGACTGCAACCCACAGAACCAGGGAGGCTACATAGCAGGGGGGACCCTAGGATGACTGTGGCTTATATTAAGTTTTGGTTTTATTCAATCACTGGGCAAGCTTCAGTGAAACATTTCACTATTAGGATAATTTGCACTGTATCAAGCTGATAATAGAAAAATAAATAAAATAATAATAATAAAAAAATAAAAATCATACTACAAAAAAAAAAAAAAAAAGATTCCTGATCCTTGGTGGATGGGGCCATGTGTGTGCCCCTTTCCTGGTGGAGCCTGTGGCTAGGAGAGCTGGGAACAGACTGACCACTGGAGGGGGTTGGTGTGCCAAGATCCTCATAGGGCTTCATGTGTCTGCTGCCCTTAGAGAGTACCAGGATCCTGTGCCCTGCTAGGGAAGTCCTTGAGTACTGGCTCTAGATCACTCAGTAAGTCACTATTTACGGATGTCTCAGCCAGTGGCATAATTCCCCTTTCAGGCAGGAAGACTGCTAGAGGAGTAGGTAACTTGCCCCAGGCCACACAGCCCAACAGCAGCTAAGCCCTTGGTCTCCTAGCCTGTCTCAGAAAGGCGTTTGTTCTCAGCTGGCTCAGCCACAGGCAAGACCAGTTTGGGATTTGCATCTCCCTCAGTTTATCTGGATGTGCTGGCTAGTTTTATGTCAACAGGACACAGAGACTAGTCATCAGAAAGTGGGGGACCTCAATGGAGGAAATGTCTTCATAAGACGGGGTGCAGGCAGGCAAGTTTGTAGAACATTTTCTGTCTGTCTTTTTTTTTTCTTTTCTTTTTTCTTTCTTTTTTTTCCTTTTATTTATTTATTTATTGATTGATTGATTGATTGATTGATTGATTTTTTGAGACAGGGTTTCTCTGTGTAGCTTTGGAGCCTGTCCTGGAACTCACTTTGTACACCAGGCTGGCCTCGAACTCACAGAGATCCGCCTGGAACAAGTCAATGGCAAACATTCCTCCATGGCTTCTGCATCAGCTCCTGCCTTTCAGGTTCTTGCCCTTTTTGAGTTCCTGTCCTGACTTCTTCCAACGAACGATGAACAGTGTTGTGGAAGTGCAAGCCAAATAAAGCCTTTCCTTCCCAAGTTGCTTTTGGTTATAGTGTTTCATCACAGCAATAGAAACCTTGACTAGGACAGAAACTTGTACCAGGATAGTGGGGTAAGGCTATAACAGACCTGGCTATGTTTTGGGGAGGATTGTGGAAGGACTTTGGAATGTTTGGGCTAGAAAAGCCACTGAGTGCTGGGAGCTCAGTGGGATGGTCAGTAGGAGCGTGGACAATAGAGTGTTGGGAGCAGCGCAGATGATGAGGCCTGGCTTGTGAAGTTTCAGAGGGAAGCAAAGACGCCATGGGACCGTTCGTGTGAAGAATCTGGGGCGCCTGCTCAGCTGGGGATGAAGACAGACTAACAAGAGACCAGCACCATGGTGAAATCTTTTGTTTACTGAGACAATTGATGCGGGTTAGCTGGAGCTGGGAAATTAGTGGTTAAAAAGAAACCAGCAGCCAGAAGTGGTGGCACACACCTTTAATCCCAGCACTCAGGAAGCAGAGGCAGGTGGATCTCTGAGTTCGAGGCCAGCCTGGTGTACAAAGTGAGTTCCAGGACAGCCAGGGTTACACAGAGAAACTCTGTCTCAAAAAACAAACAAACAAACAAAAAACCCACAAAAAAAAACAAAAACAAAAAAACAAACCAAACAAGCAAAAAACATAACAAGAGACCAGCATCAGTTCTGGGAAGTGTCTCCTGAGAATCCGCACACAGAAGCTGTGTTCCACAGGTGGCCAAGTTTGTACCTCATGCTGGTACTTGCTAGTGTAAGAGTCACCCAGGTGGTACTGGTTTTCAAGGAATGAAGGGGTCATGGAGAGCAGCTGAGGCTTGGCAGAGGTCAGGAGAGGCCACTGGTGAAGGTGCAGCCTCAATGCCAGTTGAAAGCCTAGAACTGAAGTGGTCATGCAGAGAAGTTGAGGCTTGGCACCATGAAGAGAGCCCAGGAGGGGCTATTGGCGAAAGTGCTACCCAGTTGCAGCAGAGACCCCAGCATCTTGGAGATGTCAGAACGATGGGACAGCCACCAGGAGCAGCAGCAATGGTAGAGTGGAGCCGACTGAGGCCTAGAAGACAGGCTGTGTGTGCTGCAGAGGGCAGAGCCGGAGGAGTGACCCAGGCCCCTTGGAGGCGTCCAGAAGATATGAGTAGATCCCAGACATTAGACAGGGAGTCATTTACACAGTTGGGGCTTGGTTTTGCTTTGACCTGATTGTTACTGTGCCCTGGTTCTTCCCTCTTGAAGTAAAAATATTTATTTTTTATTTATTGGAGCCCACAGTTGAAAGATTGGATTTTAGTGATATATTTATTTTATGTGCATTAGTGTTTTACCTGCATATATATCTGTGTGAGGGTGTTGGATCCCATTGAACTGGAGTTACAGACAGCTGTGAGCTGCTATGTGGGTGCTGAGAATTGAACCTGGGTCCTTTGGAAGAATAGCCAGTGCTTTTAACTGCTGACCCATCTCTCCAGCCCCAAGAGAGACTGAATTTTTAAAGAGAGTTTAGATTTTTTGTGGGGGACGGGGGAGACAGGGTTTCTCTATGTAGCCCTGGCTGTCCTGGAACTCACAGAGATTCACCTGCCTCTGCCTCTCGAGTGCTGGGATTAAAGGCGTGTGCCACCACCACCCTTCGAGATTTTAGCTTTTTAAAAGAGACTTTGGATTTTTAAATGACTGAATTTTAAAGTGTTTGAATTTGTAAAGACTGTGGGACTTGTAAGACTGTGAATATTTTATATCCTAATGTTTATATTAATGTGTGCTCTTGGGGATGAACCAGAAAGGAAAAACTGTGCCTTAGCAGTGATGAGTTTGTGGCCAAGCCGACAAAGGGCCAGGTATGCTGGCTGGTCTTATGTCACCTTGACACAGGTACGGTCATCAGAGGGGAGGGGCCTTGACTGTGTCTCCATAAGATCGGGCTGTAGCAGGCCTGTAGCATTTTCTTAATTAGTGATTGATGGGGAGGGCCCAGCCCATTGTGGGCGGTGCCATCCCAAAGCTGGTGGCCCTGGGTCTTATAAGAAAGCAGGCAGGCTAGAACGCCAAGAGGAACAAGCCAGTGAGCAGCATTGGCCTCTGTATCAGCTCCTGGCTCCAGGTTCCTGCCCTGACTTCCTTTGATGAGGAACTATAATATGGAAGTGTAATGCAAATAAACTCTTTGCCTCCCCGATGAGCTTTTGGTCATGGTATTTCATCACACCCTAAGACACTGGCCATTCTTTTCCTGGACACCCCTCCCCACCCTGCCAATGTGATCTCCTCCGGATAACCCACTCTCATCTATTAACCGGCATTCATGTAAGAGTTGGCCATGGTACCTGCCTGCATCCTGCTGAGTCTCCTGAGCCTCTAGCCCAGCTTTTAGAATTGCTCCAGGAGCTCCTCTACACAGAGTCTACGTGGATCTGTGGACCCCTTCCTGAATGGCCAGATGCGCAGTGAGTATAGAAATTGGGAATTTGTCAATCGAACTGCTTCACTCCACGGAGAGAACTGGAATTTGGTGAGAGCAGATTGCTTCTCAGCAAGTGGATTCGATGGGGAGATTTCAGTTTGGCCAAGGGCATCTCGCACATGGAGAAGACATCAAGTTATTCCTTTGGGGGTGATCTTTAGCAGGAGAGGGGTACCATCCATAGACAAAACATCCCAGGTTCTGGGTCCTTCTAGAGGCCAATGTGGGGCCAGCTGTGTCTGGGCTTCTCCATATACCCGAGGGGCCCAGATTCAACCCCTCTCCTCTTTGCTACTCTTGTCTGTGCTGCAGCCAACTAATTCCCTCCCTCCGAGTCAACTCACCCTCTACCCCTGAGTCTCTCGCTTCCTCACAACCTCAGCTCCTGTTTGTCTCAGTGGCTCCAGTGTGGGGAAGGCCCACCAGCTTGTTGAAACTGCCTACTGCTCCCCATCTTGGCCTTCTGGTCTTTGAAGATGGGGACTTACTTTGTAGTCTGGGCTGGTCTCAAACTCCTGGGCTTAAATGATCCTCCTGCACCAGCCCTTCAACTGCTGACACTGCAGACATATGCCACTGTGCCCAGCTCCCCTTGTCCTTCATCTAGCTTAGCCACCGTCTGGGTTTGTACTTCAATGTCCCCAAGCTCAACAACCACACTCTACCCTTTCTAGTCTGACCATTCTGTACCAGTTCCTTCTCTCCAGCTCTGATTCTAACCCCCTGCCAGGCCCCTCAGCCTCCACTTCCCCTTTCCTTCTAAGGGTAGCCTCTTCTTCACAGAGTGCAATGGGTCTCTTCCAGAGGTGGGATACAGTCTATTTGGGGTCTTTGTGCACGGTAGTCAGGCACCCCATCCACACTTGGCTTCCACTGGCTCTGGGGAAGTCCAGCAGAAGAGAAGTGGCCAGCCCCAGATAGCAGCAAAGGCTTCAGGATGCTAGGGCTGCAAGGTGGTCCCTGGATGGGCACAGCAGGGTACAGCAGACACCTGTTACAAACCCCCTGAATCCTCTGCCTCCCTCCACTCGGGTCCCTTTCCCCTCTCAAAAGGGCAACCACTTTGGAGTCCAATCCTACTCTTTGGCACCTCGAGCACATTTCTACTCAGGATTTTCATGTGTACCATGAGCAGCAAGTGCCTCGCAGACTGCACGCCATGAGCAATGTGCACAGAGGGCTTGGTATGGTGGTTATGGACGATCCAGGCCCTGCTCACTGTGTGGCCTAGGTGTTCAACCCCCCTGACTATTTCTTCATCTGTACAATGGGTAAAAATGCTTAATCTTACCTCAAATAGGTAGAGGATGGTATTAGTTACCTTTCTATTGCTAGGAAGAGACACCATGGCCAAGACAACTTATTTTATTGGGGCTTATGGTTCCAGAGGGCTAGAGTCCATGCTCATCATAGTAGGGATGTGGCAGTAAGCAGGCAGGCATGGTGCTGGAGCAGTAGCTGAAGGCTTCCTTACACCTGATGTACAAGGAGTTGGAAAAAAGAGAGCTGCTGGGCGGTGGTGGTGCACGCCTTTAATCCCAGCACTTGGGAGGCAGAGGCAGGTAGATCTCTGTGAGTTTGAGGCCAGCCTGGTCTACAGAGTGAGTTCCAGGAAAGGCAACAAAACTACACAGAGATACCCTGTGAGAGAGAGAGAGAGAGAGAGAGAGAGAGAGCGAGAGAGCGAGAGAGCTAACTGGGATGGTGTGGGCTTTTTGAAAGCTCCAAGCCCACCCCCAGTGTTAACACCTCTTCCAACAAGGCCACACCTCCTAATCCTTCCCAAACATTTTCACCAGTTGGGGATTGAGTATTCAAAATACTGAGCTTATGGGGGTCATTCTCTTCAAACCACCACAGAAATTAAAGGAGTTAATGTAAAAGCCTGAGAAGAAACCCCAGCCCACACCAGGTTCAATGGCTGCCCATTATTGTTGTTCAAATTTTAGATGGTCTTTTAATAAAAAAACTCAGAGCCAGATATTGGGGTGAAAGCTGAAAGATCAGAGAAGCAGAGCAAGCCACAGCCAACCTCATCTTTCCGACTCCTCAGCTGATCCTGTTTCCACGGATCCTCTGACCGAAAGCCTCCAAATCCTCACTCAAAAGGGTCTCAGCTGAACTGCTTTAGTTCCTGTTTCCTCACACCTTATATACCTTTCTCCGCCCAGCCATGTCACTTCCTGGGATTAAAGGCATGTATGTCTCCCAGTACTGGGATTAAAGGTGTGTGCCACCACTGCCTGGCTCTGTTTCCAGTGTGGCCTTGAACTCACAGAGATCCAGAGGATCTCTGCCTCCCAGTGATAGGATTAAGGGTGTGTGCCCCCACTGTCTGGCCTCTATGTCTAATCTAGTGGCTGGCTCTGTCCTTCCATCCCCAGGCAAGTTTATCAGGGTACACGATACATCACCACACATTTCCATCAGCGCTCATCTCCAGGGCACACACCCAGAATTGAATTTTCACAGCCCTGGGGCAAGTGTATGTTCCATTTACTCAACAACTGGTTTCCAAATCTGTCAGAGCATGTCCCCCGCAGCAGGGAGGCCCCATCACTCACACTTGTCAGGGCCTGGTACTGCTGTGCAAACTCAGAGCTGTGCCAGTGGTGTCCACTTTGATGCTTAGTGAGGTTGGGCTGTGTTTGTCTTCTGAGCTCCTCTATCTGCAGTGTTGGGGACCGAGTGAACCCAGGGGTTTCTGAGTGCCAGGTATAAGTTCCACCACTGGGCTACATTCCCAGCTCTGTCTTCATCTTCTGAAACACACTTGTCTTTGGCTCCTGCCTCCTTTTTCTTGAGACTCGGTCCCATGTAGCCCAGGGAGCCTCTGACTCCTTATGTAGCCAACACTGTCCTTGAACTTCTGATAGTCCTACCTCCACCTCCCAAGTGCTGGGGAGCCTGAGTCTCTACGCCCCATTTTCCTGCCTTTTGGCTTTTGTCTTAGTGATGAAGAAGCATTCAATAGTCCATCTCACTACTCCTCCTTTGCAGGTACCTTCCCTCAGTCTGTCCTTGCTTGTCTTTGGAAACAGGGTCTCACTATGTGGCTTGGCTGGCCTGGAACTTGCTATGTAGACCAGGCTGGCCTCTATTTCATAGATATCTGCCTGCTTCCAGAGTACTGGGATTAAAGGTATGTGCCATCATGTCTGGCTTTATTTTTTTAAGATGTGTTTTTTTCTGTGTATGAGTATTTTGGGTGCATATATACATGTGTGCCACACGTGTGCCTGGTGCTCTTGGAGGCCAGAAGAGGGCACTGGATCACCCAGAACTGGAATTGAAGATGGCGTGAGCTACCCTGCAGGGTTTAGGAATCAAATCCAGGTCCTCTGAGAGAGCAGAAGGTACTCCTAATAGCTGAGCCATCTCTCCAGCCCTCCTGTTTATCTTTTGATTTTATGGTTTGAAGAACATTTTTGTGTGTGTGGCAATGGCTGAGGTGTTGTTAGGTTTGAAATTTTCTGCCTTTTCTGAAGGCTTCTGTTCCCTCTGGCATCCTGAAACAGAAGGAACTGCAGTGGCCTGGTGTGGTCCTGACTCTTCACCCTGAGTGAGAAGGAGCCTCTATTCATCTATCTCCATCTCTGTGGTGGTTTGAATGAGAATGGTCCCCAGAGGCTGATTATACATTTGTGACCCGCCCCGCAGGTCCAGTTATTTCGTGGGTCTCGAGCCGGGAAACACCTGAAAGCCAAGGGGAGAGAAGGAGAACGAAGCCAAGCACAAACGAGAAACTGAGTCACTCTGAACAGTGTCAAGGCTCCGTTTATTAAGTGAACTGTACATGCTTTTATAGGGATCTTTAAGCAGGGAGGGGTAACTGAGAGAGGAGGGTGGAAAATTTTCAGGAGAAGTCAGAGTGATCGGGGGGAGGCGAGGTTTCTTTGGTCCAGGCCTTGCAGGTGGCCGATTACTGTTCAAAGCTATCTCTAAAAGTATACTTCTTAGCTAGGCCAAGGCCATCCTAACTATGCAAGCCTTCTAGCAGAAATTCAAAGCACAATAGATCTAATTCACACAGGCCTGGGTCAGTCTCCAACACATTTGCATACTTAGTTCCCAGCTGATGAACTATTTGGATGATGAAGGATTGGGAGGTGTGGTCTTGTGGAGTAGGTGTGTCACTGGGGAGTGGGCTTTGAGGTTTCAAAGCCCACACCAGGCTCAGTGTCTGTCTGTCTGTCTCTCTCTCTCTCACTCTCTCTGCCTGCTGCCTGTGGATCAGGATGTAAAGCTCTCAGCTACTGCTTCAACACCATGCCTGTCTGCCTCCCAGCGTGATAATGGACCAACCCTCTGAAACTGTAAGCAAGACCAGAATTAAATGCTTTCTCTTATAGGTTGTCTGGGTTATTGTGTATCTTCACAGCAACAGAATGGCTATGAAGACAGTCTCCAACACCTCTGACCCAGTGCCACTCTTGACCTTTCAGCTCTTCAGCCAGAGGTTAGCTTATTCTTCATGTGTCACAGAAAGCTCTAGGTGTGACACACATGACTGGTGACCAGTGATTAAAGTGCTGCTCACTTTCCCCCCCTCTAAATAGGGTTTCACGAAGCCCAGATAGACCTGGAACTCCCTAGGTATCTGTCATGGTTAATCTTGGTTGTCAACTTGACTATATCTGGAATTAACTAAAACCTAAGCAAATGGGCACATCTGTGAGGGATTTTTCTTGTTGGATTGAAGCAGAAAGACCCACCCTAAATCTGGGCTACCTCTCCTGGTGGCAGTGATGGAAGAAGGAAGCTTTGCTTTTTGCCTGCTTGTCCTCATTGTCACTGGCAAGTTCATCTATCCTGTTCCTGAGCCTTTCCTTCGCTGGGGCTAGAACCTATTTCCTCAGGATTGCAACCTGGACTGAAAACAGACAGCTCTCTAGGACTTCCCTGAGACTCTAGCACCAGATTGGGACTGCTATAACATTCAGTCTCATGGACTGAACAACTACCAGATCCTTGACCACTGTTGGACTACTCTAGTGGTTCTCAATCTTCTCAATGCTTCAACCATAAAATTATTTTCTTTGCTACTTCAGAACTGTAATCTTGTTACTGTTATGAATCATAATGTAGATATCTGTTTTCTGATGGTCTCAGGCAACCCCCATGAAAGGGTCTTTTGACCCCAAGGAGGTCTTGACTCATAGGTTGAGAACCACTGGGCTACTCAGATCACAGCCCGTATGCCACTGTAATAACTTCCATATACATACATACATACATACATACATACATACATACATACATACATACATGTATATTCATTCCATCAGTTTTCTTCCTTTGGAGAACCTAGTACAGTAGACAAGGATGACTTTGATCCATCGTTTTTGTTATTGTCGCTGTTCTAATACACAGTCTCGACCATATGCCTCTACTTCTTTTTTTGTTTGTTTGTTTGTTTGTTTTTTTCAAGACAAGGTTTCTCTGTGTAGTTTTGGAGCCTTTCCTGGAACTTGCTTTCCTGGAACTTTCCTGGAACAGCTGTAGACCAAGCTGGCCTCGAACTCACAGAGATCCACCTGGCTCTGCCTCCCAGAGTGCTGGGATTAAAGGCGTGTGCCACCACTGCCCGGCTTGGCCTCTACTTCTTAAATGTTGGGATTAAAGGTGTGCCACTATGGCCAGACTGATCCATCTTATTTAAAAATTAAAAATTGGCTGGATGGTGGTGGCGGCGGCGGCGCACGACCTTAATCCCAGCACTGAAAAGGCAGAGGCAGGTGGATTGGATGGATCTCTGAGTCCGAGGCCAGCCTGGTCTACAGAGTGTGTTCCAGGACAGCCTGGGCTACACAGAGAAACCCTGCTTCCATAAACAAATACATTTTATGTGGTGTTTGTGTGCACATGTACGACAGCGCATGTATGAAGGTTAGCTGACTTTGGAAGCAGCACTCTCCCGCCAGATCAACCTAGGTGTCAGCTGTGGGGCAGGCGCTGGGGTTACAGGCGCGTACCATTACATCAGGCCCTCACTCCTTTTAAGACATTTATGTGGAGGTCTGTAACACAAATTGCTAAATGGTCTTTAAATTAAAAAACCCAGTACAAGATATTGGGGTGAAAGCTGAAAGATAAGAGAAGCAGAGCAAGCCATAGCCACCAACCACCTCTTACCTCACCAACTCCTCAACCTGAAAGAGCCTCAGCCGATAGGCCTTTAGCTGATAGGGGTTCCTCAGTCGAAAAGGCTTTTTAGTTCCTGTTTCCAAATGAATCAATCTCATGTAGTCCAGGGTGGCTTTGAACTCACAATGATTCAGACGGATCTCTGCCTCCCGAGTGCTAGGATTAAAGGTGTGTGTGCCACCACTGCCTGGCATCTATGTTCAATCTAGCGGTTTGTTCTGTTCTCTGATCTTCAGGCAAATTTTATTAGGGTACACAATATATCACCACCGAGGTCAGAGGACAGGTTGCAGGAGTGTTTTCCCCTTCTACCGCATGGGTTTCAGAGATCTAACTCAGGTCATCAGGCTTGGCAGCAAGCACCTACCTACTGAGCCACCTTGCTGGTTTTTCTCTTTTCAGGGGACAGGATCTGGCTGTATCTTATGATGGCTTGAAACCCAGGATCCTTGTGCACAGTGATGGTACACCTCCCACGGGCTTGTGAGAAGCGCGAATCTGCTAAGGTTCCAGTAGCTCTGAGTGGCAGTGAAAGGGGGATGTGCACAGACAGGTGAGCTGCTTGTGCTCCTGGATGGAGGGGGCATCCCTGCAGGCCCTGCACATTTCGTCCTACTGTCCTGTAACACTGCTCAGCCTGGCAGTGAACACCTATACCCAGCCTGACATCTGGTTCTAGGTCACCCTTCTAGTCCATGCCCTTGCTGTGGGATGTCCTGTATGCTGTAAAAATATGTTGCTATGATTGATTTATAAATAAACACTGACTGGCCAGTAGCCAGGCAGGAAGTATAGGCGAGACTAGCAGAGAGGAGAATTGGGGGAACAGGAAGGCAGAGTGGGAGAGACGCCAGCGCCGTCCAGGGAGCAACATGTAAAGGCAACAGGTACAGCCAGGGAACACGTGGCGACATATGGATGGACAGAAATGGGCTGAGTCAAGTGTAAGAGCTAGTTAGTGGTAGGCCTGAGCTAATGGCTGTGGTGGTATTGTGTTCCCCAAAATATTGTGTACCTTAATAAACTTATCTGGGGTCAGAGACAGAACAGCCACAATATTAAACATGAGGATAGGCAGTGGTAGCATACGCCTTTAATCCTAGCATTCCAGAGACAGAAATCCCTCTGGATCTCTGTGAGTTCAAAGCCACATTGGAAACGGCCAGGCGTGGTGACACACGCCTTTAATCCCAGTAAACCAGCCTTTAATCCCAGGGAGTGGTGGTAGAGAGTAGAAAGGTATATAAGGTGTGAAGAAACTCGAGGCATTTGGCCTGGAGAAGAATTTGGGCTGGTTAAGCATTCAGGCTTCTAGCAGCAGTTCAGCTGAGAGTCATTATGAGGACGTAGAGGCTTCCAGTCTGAGGAAGCAAGACCAGCTGAGAAGTTTGCCAGGTGAGGTTAGCTGTGGCTTGTTCTGTCTCTCTGATCTTCCAGTGTTCACCCCAATACCTGGCTGAGGTTTGATTTTATTAATAAGAACTTTTAAGATTCATGCTACAAATGGCCCAGCAGTTTAATTAATACAAGTTTCTGAGTGATTATTTTATAGGTTTAGGAGGAGCTAGGGACCTAAGGCACAGTTCATGAAGTCCCTTTTCACTCTGAAAGATCTTGTCAAGTGCAAGTCAGTGAAAGAAACCCAGACCTACTCATGTGAAGAGGTAGAGCTTTATTGAAATATAAACATTCAAGAACATGTAAGACAGAAAATAACCACGACATATACAGACATTTGCTGTGAGAGGACGTCTGAGGTATTTATTCACTGCCTAGGCTACCATGTGCTATCACATTTTTTTTTTCTGGTTAGAATACATACAAGACACAGAAAGGAGGGATGCCATCCTGCCACAAGACCTTCAGGACTACGCCTGCAGGGGAAGCTCCATTTGGGCCAGAGCCCTAATGCTGGGCACACATGGGCGCCCAGCTCTTGCATTTTCTGGCTAGGAGCCTGTTGCTGGCTTGAGGGCAGTGAGCGGGCATGGAGAGGGACAAGTGGCCAAGCTGCCTAGGGAAAGAGAAAGGATTGGATGATCAAGAAGACCTGCATTGCCCCTGTCTCCCCTGGATAGGAAGGGTCTATCCTTCATGACTAAATCCTGAGACACCCTGGCCAAACAGACTTCTCACAGCACCAGATCCCAGATGTCTTCTGCCCAACCCTGCATGTGCCTGGTGGGTAAGGCTTCTGAGGCCCTAAGAGGGTGAGACTCCAGTACAGGAGCTAAGTGTGTGAGTTACTGAGTGTGTGTGTCTTGGGGCAGGGAGAAGAGCCACGAGTCAGCAGTGTGGCGCTTGCCAGGCTGAGGTATATTTGTGTACAAGCTTTTGGTTTCCCTTTCTTGTCCTAGACAGGACTGCTGGGCCATGCTGTGGTCTCCACTGCACAACCTGAGTAGTCCCAGTAGGTGATGCTTTGTGTAACAGAGTAGAGGACACTGGGGTGAGAGTGGAGCCCTGTGTAAAGACCACCCTTTCTCTACACAGTGGCCTCTTCCAGCTATATGCTAAGAGGGGACAGAGCACTCTTAGCATCTTAGCACCCTGGGGCTCAGTCTCAGGCAGGGCCCACAGCCATTTGCCTATGCCCCAAGGTGAGGGCTCCAAAGGCAGAGAGATACCCTGCCTTACTGTCAGCTGGGGTAGGGGCAGAAAGAACCAGTGTGGTTTCAGGATCCACCAGCAAGCATGGGCCCCTCCATCCCATCCTCCTGCTGTGGTGATCCCTGAGTCACCCCGCCTGCTCCACCTCCTGGCTAGAGCATGGGCAGGTTGGAGGGAGGCTAGCTGCAAACCGCACCTGGCTGGGGTGATCTGCTTTCATTTCTTTGGTGCTACAACAGCAACAATAAAAATTAAAAAATTAAAGTCAGCAAAACACATATAAAAAAGATTACAGAGATGCAAATACTTCCTGAAGACTCAACTATCAACAATTACAAATCTGAGGTATTTCAGTGAGCCTGACATCAGCTTGTCTGGGGCTGGTGGGGCTGAAATGGCCCCAAGAGACGACGGTAGGGGCCAGGGACAAGTGGTATCTTGGGAGAGCTGGGCAACATGGGCAGGCAGGGAGCTGAGGTTTGGAGATTAAATGGAGTCTTGTCAGGTAGGTACCAGGGCCCGGGCACCATGAGCTCTTCCTCCTTTTCATGTGCAGAGTCCCTGAACCTGGAGCCTGCCCTCACACTTTTTTTCTTAGAACAACAAAGGGAGTACTCCAGGGCTCTGAGGACTGAGGTTAAGACTTGAGTTGAGAGACTCATGCCCAAAGAATAAAGCAGTAAGTAAGCAAGGAGGACCGGGAAAGCCCATCCCCATCCCATGCTCAGCACAGACAAGAGCAAGGAAGACAAGCTCCTGACTCCTAGAGCCCCAAATGGGATTTAAACACTGGGGGACCGGGCAGACTAAGAGACTGGTGATCCTGGGGTGAAGGCAGAAGGCAGCAGAAGGGAAATAAATTAAGGGGAAGGAAATGGAAAGCCTCCAGCCCCATGTCGCCTTACAGATTGTCGATACATTGCTCTGGGATGGGAGGTGGTTGGGAACGCTGGGGAAGCTGGATGCCCAGATGCCCCACCCAGTTCTCCAGGACAATCCCTGATTGGACAACGCTCTGCCCTGCCTCCCCCCCAAGTCTCTCCTTGTCCCCAGAGTACAGCAGAACCTGAATGGAGCCTGGACAGATGGACACTTCCAAATTCAACATCTGGCCAGATGATGTCTGATGTGGGCTCCATGAGATGAGGTAAATTCTGTGCATCGATCTCCCTTACTCTCTGCAGGAGAGTAGGGAGTGGGTGCTGGGTGCTGTTCATCAGAGGGACCAGCTGGTGGAGGGCTCTGCACTGGGGGTGCCCCGGGATGAGGTAGGACTTGGTGAGCAGTGAGAGCTGCTGCTGCTGCTGCTGCTGCCGCCGCCGCCGCCGCCAATGCCCTGAGGAGCAGAGCCTGCAATGAGGTGCACCACTGGTTTCTGGGCAAACAGCACACCTGGGGTGGGAGGAAAAGCAATATGGGCTCAGGAAGAGAGACTGTGGCTCAGTTCAATTAAACAAGGGATGATCGCTGGCCTGACCCTGTGTGCTCCATTCTCCTACCACACCAGATGTCAGCGGAAGCCCAGACAACTGTCCTGTTGTCAAAGGCTCATACACTACTGAAGGTCAGGCATGTAACGAGTATCTCTGCTGGAATGACTTAACTGTCCTGGGCTGATGGAGCTGCTATAGGACATCGTGAGGGTCTGGAGAGGAGCAGAAGCGCAGCCCAGAAAGGGCTTAGTGGAAAGTGTGGGTCTAGACTGCTCAGAGAGAGAAAGCAGCAAACGGAAGAGATGGCGACCAGGGAACCCAAGCCACAGCAACAAGAAAGGCTACTCCATCGGGGCTGGGGGTGGTGTAAATGGTTTAGGGCAACAGTAAAGGAGGTGGGTGGGCCTTGTATAGCTACAGGAACTCATCTGGATGCCCTCAAGTTTTAAGCAGGAGAAGGACACCAAGACATTTGGAACTCAGGATGCTCTCTGGGAGAGCAAAGGATGAGGATGCGCAAGTCCTAGGAGGCCTGCAGAGGAGCTGGCTTAGCAGCGGCAGCAAGCATAGGTGTGAGAAGCAGCATGTAGACGGGAGCTAATGGAGGATGGTGGCCTGGAGTCTCAGAACCACCCTTAGGTTCCTGGACACCCCATCCTGACTGAGAAAACCTGGGGCAGACAGGACCAAGACAGGTGAGTGGCCTGTTGTCCGAGTGTTGGGAGCCTCAACTCCTGACCCTCCCTATACTGAGGGCAAAGGAGAAAGTTACCCACTTCTTCCTCTCAGGAAGGTGACAAGAGGACGTTGAGATCTAGCCAGAACGCCCAGTTCCTGTTCTCTTCAGGACGCAAACCAGGCCCAGATGTCCCAAGCCACATCATGAGTGGGCACAGGGCACCAGGACGCCACAAGAGACTGGCAAGCCACAGTGGCCTGGCTGCTTCTAAGAACCCATGCTTCCCTGGGCCAGGGCTATTCCTAGGGAAATACTCTGGTTAGAATGCCAAGGTCTTACTGGTCTGCGAGCGGATGCTCACCAGGCAGCTGACACACCTCATGCCCTGGTAAAAACATGCAGATGTCACCAGCCTGAGCTTGCACCCAAGCCTGTCCCTAAACAAATGGAATAGCCAGAGATTCAGGGTTGGGGTCTGTTGCCTATGTGAACTCTGTTGAACACCTTTGAAAGATCTGTTAGTTACAGATACAAACCCAACTACCCACACCAAAATACTGCAGGCAATTAGGTTAAGGAGATCCAAGTGAAAAATGGCAATGCCCCTAGGGGTCAAGGCTGCTTCTGCAGCACTTAGATTCACTGCTGGGATGTTTTGTTTATTTTTGACAGGGTCTCATTCTGTAGTACAGTCTGGCCTTGAACTCATGATGTGACTGCCTTAGCCTCCTGAGTGCTGGAACTGCAGATATCTGCTACTACAGCTAGCTATGCTGGTGTCATAGTCCTTGGTTCATTTAAAACAGACAGGAGATGGGGTTGGAGTGATACAGCAGTAGTTAAGAGCAGTGGCTGCTCCCCTAGAGGACTTGGGTTGGATTCCCAGCATCCACACAGTGCACAGATATACATGCAGACAGATGAAACACTCATGCATTACAAAATAAAAGACTTTTTAAAAAAAGACACGGTGGCACACGCCTTTAATCCTAGCACTCAGGAAGCAGAAGCAGGAGAATCTCCGAGTTTGAGACCAGCCTCTTCTACAGAGTGAGTTCCAGGGACAGCCAGGGCTACACAGAGAAACCCTATCTCAACCACCCTGCCAAAGCACATACCCCCCCCCCCCCCCCAAAAAAAAGCCCTTTATTGAGTCTTTTGCAGTCAGGGAAATGAGTCTTGTTCTCTAGAAGATTGTGCATGGTAAGTGGTGACCTAGCTCATAATGTATGCTGAAATGTATGCGTAGGGATGTGACAAATAAACCCTCATACTAAATTATAGCTTCAACTAACCAGCCATTGACTGGAAGGGTTTCTGTCACTATAGAAGACTGGTTATCCTATCAGTCTGTGCACCTACAGTCCAGGATCTCTGTATCTTAGGAATCTTGAGTCAGTGAAAAAGGACACCCCCCCCCCCCCAATACACACATACAGAGCCCAAGGTATCTGAGGGAACTAGATAGGGCAAGCTGGGACTGGGACTGGCAGCCAACATGGGTCTCCCCACAGCTCCAGGGGCCTACCTGTATAGGTGGTGCCATCAATATCCACAGACATATTGATGCTCCCAATGCCGCTGGTAGTCAGGTTCAGTGCTGCAGCCGAAGTCTCTGCTCTGTCTTCTGTGAATCAGAGAACAATGGACCTGGTCAAGCTTCCTGCAGTCCTCTGGTGCTGCTTAGTCAAGCGGGTCTGTGGTCTAATGCTCTACTACCTTTCATCATAGGACTGACAGCAGAACCAGCCTCACCAACTTCCTACTAAGTTACTCCCAACTTTCAGAGTGAAGAGACAGCAGGCCAACCCTAACTGAGTTACCTATTATACATCAGCCCCAGAAAACAGCCTTGGCCTCCTCCTGTCCCTGGTACATCTGAACTGTAAGGATCTCTGAAGAAGGATCTTTTGCCTCCAGCCCCTAGCCCTCCCAGCCCTGTGGGCAGCTGGCACACAGGGCTTCTGCCTGGCTCACTGACCCCTGCCTTCTTTTTTTTTTTTTTTTTTTTTGGTTTTTTTGAGACAGGGTTTTTCTGTGTAGTTTTTGTGCCTGTCCTGGATCTTGCTCTGTAGACCAGGCTGGCCTCGAACTCACAGAGATCTGCCTGGCTCTGCCTCCTGAGTGCTGGGATTAAAGGCATACGCCACCACCGCCACCCAGGACCCCTGCCTTCTTCTTCCACAGAGTCAAACATTCTTCCAAATGAGTTGTCTTTTCCACTGGCCTCTAAATGGTTCCCTCTGCCCATCATCCAGGAGGGCTGCCTGGGAATCTCAATGGCTCCTTTCACACCTGCCTCCCTTCTCAGCATACAACTACCCATGTTTGCTTTGACAGAGCCACGGCAACAATGGCAGAGAAAGGGGGCTTGAATGGGAGAGCAGGGAGAAGAATGAGGGAAATGGAACGGTGTTTTAGGAAGAGAAGGCAGAAAACTAGAAAAATGGGGGGAGGGGAGACGTCACATGTACTGTTACACTTGTATTGCCCACTTCCGTCCTTATTCCTGAGGCCATCGGTGGTTCCGCTATTTCTCAGGAACGACAGACCTGACTGCAGCCTGCCTACGTCTGGTAAGGTGGTGGGACGGGTGCAAGCCCTGTACTTCAGATAGAGCAAAGGTTAGGAAGGGCTGGAGGAGAACAACATCTGTCTCCTCCACGAAGAGCCACTTTTCTTCTTGTTAGAGAACAAGGACTTCACTGCCTGAAGCAACTTCTGACCTAGAAAACACTGGGGTGGTGAGATCTTGGCGGGCATGGAACCTCCAGTGGTTCTAGGGTTTTCTAGGACAGCGAAGGCAATGGGAACAATGGTTGGAGAGGATGTTTCCTAGGCCCAGAGGTCAGGATGTACCTAGAGCCACTCAGCCTGGGGCCTTGAGTGGAGCTGGGGTGCGGAAGGCATTAGGAAGGAAAGATGGACTTACACACTGATGCTTACCCCTGCCATTGATTCTCATCTTCATGGGCAGCTGCCGCGCCATGCTCAAGAGGTTGCGCTGGAAGGCCTGCTGCACCAGGCGCTGCTCCTCCTCTGACAACCTTGATGCCTTCTTCTCAGGGGGTTCCCCTGACTCTAGACGCTCCCGTAGCTGATCCAGTGTGCCTGTCCGGTTGCCAGCCTGCTGGCCTGCCAAAGTTCCAGGCACAGACAGGCGATTTGGCACTGGCACTGCTGTCACTGGGACTCCATCACCTGTAAAGGAGACGGAGCTAGACTAATCTGCAATGACTCACCCCTCCACCTCAATGCCCATCCCGGACAAAGGGAAACTGGGCTTGCTTTCCCTCCTCCAAAGGCCCTGCTCACCTTTCCTGAGAGTAGATGCTGGGGATATCCGAGGGCTACTGGCATTGGTACCACTGCTGGAGCCAAGCCCAAGGATGGAGAATCGGATCTTGGGGGGTGAGAGAAGGGCAGGGGCCCCAGCAGTGGCAGCATTAGCAGCAGCAGCAGCGGCGGCAGCAGCAGCGGCAGGAGAATAGCCAAAGAGGGAGGAGCTATAGCTGGGCCTCCGGCCTTCCCGACGATTGCCATCAATGGCTGCCTGTAGTTCAGCTGGGGAGCTCAAGGCTTTCTTCTCACACTCATAGGCATAAAGATACTTCATGTACCTGCAGAGGGAGGGAAGAGAAACCTCAAACACAGTACCAGAGACTGTCTACTTTAGTTGATATGTCTTTGGAAGCAGCCTTGATCAGGCAAGAGCTAGGGTGTGGTATGTAAAGCAGAAATAGAAAGAAAGTCTGGGCTCACTGGACACATTCCTTCAGGCTTCTCTAGTACTACTTAGGTATATGCACTGCTTGAATCTGAAGCATCAGTCATAAAGGGTACCTTTGCTAACATCTTTCCCACTGGCCTCTATACCTTTGGAATCCCCTTAGATGCCTGTGTTTTGCAATGCTTTCTTGGCTTCTTATGATTTAGTTAGTCATCAAGTTAGATCAAGTTGGTCAAACAGGAGCAATTCTTCCCACTGGATGGGACCCAAGAGGGCTGCCCTTCTTTGTGTGTGTCACCCGTCCCAAGGAGCCATTCTTTCCCCCTAAAACATTGACATTCTAATTACAGCTACTTCTACTAGAATAGTCCTGATGGATAAAACCTTTCTTTTTACGTTTACTTATTGTGTGTGTATGTGTGTGAATATGTTATGGGCAGGAGCACATGCATGCTGTGGTGTTGGTATGAGAACCACTTACAGGAGTCCTCTTCTATAATGAGGGCTGGGTCCTAGGGACTGAACACAGGTAGTCGGTATGGCAGCAAGCATCTACCCGCTGAGCCTTCTTTCTGGCCCCAAACCTTATCATCTTTCTTCTTCTTCTTTTTTGAGACAGAGTTTCTCTGTGTAGCCCTAACTGTCCTGGAACTAGCTCTGTAGACCAGACTTGGCCTTGAACTTACAGAGATCCGCCTGCCTCTGCCTCCTGAATGCTGGGATTAAAAGGCGCGTGCCACCACCCTTTCAATAAGGCCAGGGCATGATACCTGACAGATACGCCAACTGTTCATTCACAGAGCAACTAGAACATTCTGGAAGAATACTCTCCACTTTGGCTTTTGTTCTACATGGCTACTCTCGGACTTACTGTCTCTGTCAACTCTTGTAACTAGTCAATCAGTGACAAAACAGCTCAGCAACCGTTGAGCTGGACTGACCTGAGACTGAATACAGGGTAAGAGGGGCCGCTTGGATGGTTGTATTCTGCAAAGAGTGGGACAGAAGCCCAAGTCTGAATTTCAGGCCCACTGGCCCAGTATGACACTAGCTAAATTGATTAGCCCAGGGCTATTTTTATAATCTACAAAATGGGAAGGTATCTATTTGCTAGGACTGATTGTGAGGTTTAAATCACACAGAATAATAAAATATTGGCATACAATAGCCATGGTGAGCACAGCTTTTCAGGTCTGAGGGGCTCATCTCAAAGGCTCCTCACTGTTTCAGGAATTTGACTCCTTTCTTCCCTTTCTTGACTTAGGGCTAAACAGCCTGTTATATGCTCAGCTTCCTTCTTAGCCCCGGCCACTCACTGGGTCCTCAGAGTGAAGGCAGCACTGGTGATGGACGTGGGCAGGTTCAGGCCTTTGGTGATCTCCCTCCAGATTTTCTTGTTGATGATCTCCACCAGGCCCCCTTTCTCTGTGACCAGTTTATATAGCATGTACAGGTCCAGGATCTGCTTGGCCATTATGGGAATCCGGTTGATAGGAGTGCCTGTGATTGTCCAACAAGAGAGAGGGCTATGTCAGTCAAGCTGAGCAAGAAGGCATCAAATCTGTACAAACACACCATCAGCGGGCTGGACACAAAGCTTGTGAATCTCAGAAGTGTGATCTGACTCTAATGCCCTAGACAGCAGTTAGACTCAGTGCCAGTTCTCTCCAAAATAAGCAGGACAGGCCCAACTCAGGGGGCTGTGGCCTGAAGCAAGTCCCTTAGCCTTTCTGATCTAGATGAATTTAGAGGGTGTTTCGTTTGCTGTCAGAAGCACAATCTCTTCTAAGAGTTTGGCAACTTACTAGAGCCTTTGAAGTCAATTTCTGCTCAGGCCCTGTTGACCATCCACCTGCCTAGATCCCTGCTAGTGCTGAGAGCAGTTGAAAAACATGCTCCTACATGCCTTTTCTCCTGAGACAGGATGGAGCAACATGTTTCCTTTTTCTCTTATGACTAGCCAAGTCAAAGTGGCTACTGGACATAAAGGTCTCCCAGGGAATAAAAGCCACTCAACAATTCTTTCCGCACTCACTAGTCACTCCTCCCCCTCCCTGGCCTCTGAAAGAGGGAGGGTCAGAGCAGCTTCCGCCCACTGGCCCAGAGGGGAAGTGAAAGGGAACCAGGGACTTGATTAGGAAACCTGGCACTGGGCAGGAAGGGCTACTAATGAGCACCGGGGGACAGAAGTAAGGGAGGGGCCCAGGTCCTTTCACAGAAGGCTGGGATGCTCGTCAGGAGGCGTGATGGATGACTGTCATTTGGCAGCCTCGGGATTAATGATCTGGAGGTCAGAGGGGAGAATTCCACAGAGAAGGGTCAGCATCCGGGGCAGTGAATGAGACTTGTCTTTTGATGGCAAACTCCTCTTACTGTACATGGGCTGCTGCTCCTGCCCTACCCCTTCCCTGCCCCCATCTTACTGAGTTGCCTCATAGTGGCAAGCCAGCCCGAACAGAGGCTGCTCCTTTACAATGTTGCTCCTTTATCCCTTAGCTGAACATTTGCTTCACCAAAAATAATTTTTTTTGGAGGCAGGGTTCAGCTAAGTTGACCAGGCTGGCTTCAATGTAATACCCTCCTGCCTCAGTCTCCAAAGTGCTGGCCTTCTGGGATGTGACAACACATCCAGCTCATCAGCTGTTTCATAGGATAATCCAAACAGGAGAATGGAATGAAGGTTCCCCCCACTCCTAAAAAATATCTTATGTAGGGGCTGAAAAAGTGGCTTAGCAGTTAAGTGCACTGGCTGTTCTTTCAGAGGCCCTGAGTTTGATTCTCAACATCCACATGGAGGCTCACAACCATCTCTAATTCTAGTCCCAGAGGATTCGATGCCCTCTTTCGGCCTCTGTGAGAATTGAATGCATATGGCACACAGACACATCCAGCACAACACCCACACACATCAAATACATGGGCATGGTGGCACATGTCTGTAATCCTAGTACCTAGGAGAGAAAAGGGGCTAGGTCTCTGTGACCTGTGGGTCCAAGGCCAGCATGGTCTACACAGAGAGTTATAGTCCATTGAGGGTTACATGGTAAGACTGTCTCAAAATAAATAAATACAATTTTAAAAAAAATCTATATTTGTGTATGTGGAAGTCAGAGGACATCTTGTGTATCCCCCTCAGGAATGCCTCTCCCAGGTCCCCATTTCTGAGGAGAAAGCAGTGTGAACACAGCTATGGGAGATTACCCTGGTAGGATCAGAGCTCTTCATATGAATGGGGAGGCTACTGAGCCTCAAGACCTTTGTCTTGACCAGCTGTTTTCTGACCCCTTTGGCAAAAGGTCATCAAGTTAGGTTTAAAAATGCATAGGTAAGGGCTGGAGAGATGGCTCAGCCGTTTAAGGCTAGGCTCACAACCAGAAATGCATAAGTAACCCAAGGAAAATGACATATGACTCTAACTCCAGGCACTGAGAAGCCTGTGACAAGAGAATCTCAAGTTCAAGGCTAGTGTCTGCTACACAGACCACTGTCTCTAAATATATCAATAAAAAGACAAAGGAAACCAACACAAATTAATACAGAAAATACCAGATACCTGACCGACCCCTGAGACTCACAGCTCCAGGTGGAGCACTGTTTTTCTGTGCTGTTCTCAATAGTGACCCCATTCCACCATGAAGACAAAAAGTGCCTGAGATGGTAGAGTTGTGCAGGTCAGGGCTGGTACCATCTTCTTTTGTAGGCCTATCCTCCAGAATCTTCCAAGGCATCTTCACACGAATGACTTGTCACTTCCAAGTCAGAGATGTGCACACTGACCTCACCTTCACCTCCTTAACCCGGCTCCCTTACCCTCTCTCTGCCTTTTTCCTCCCAGCAATACCAAGTCCTTACAAGTAAGAAAGGAACTTCTAGATCGGTCCTGGCTATTCTCATTACCCACTTTCTGTAGCTGGAAAGTTTCTCCGGTCCTGCCCAGTCCCGCAGCTGTTATAAAATAATCATTTAGAGGCTTATATTAATTACCAATTGTATGGCCTATGGCAGGCTTCTTGCTAGCTAGCTCTTATAACTCAACCCATTTTTATTAATCTATAAGTTGCCACGTGGCTGTGGCATCACTGGTCTGCTGGCATCTTGGTTTTTTGGCGGTGGCTGGTGTCCCCCTCTCCTCTTTCTTCTCTCTGTATCTCTGTTTGGATTTCCCACCTGCCTCTAAGCTGCCTTGCCATAGGCCAATGCAGCTTTATTTACTGACACATATTCATAGCATATAGAAAGACATACCACAGCATTTCCCCTTTTTTGTCTAATTAAAAATGAAAGTTTTAATTTTAACATAGTAAAATTACATATAATAGAATAGTTATCAAGCAGGAATTATAGTTAAAATATCTAGTCTATTTGTATTTGGCAAAATAAAAGAAAATATTTTATCTGTCCTATATTTGTGAGTCTAAGGTTTCATATTTAATTTATCTTTTATCATAACTAAGGAAAAATTATAGTTATTTAGTCTTCAACTACATCAAAGACCCCCAGAAGGATATAATATTACCTAAGTAAACAAGAAGTGCATTGTAAGCAACAGGTTGTTGGGAGGCTCCACTGCCTCTTCCTCTGAGGTACCTCTCACAAGTATCTTTCCTTTTTGGCCTGGGCCACCAACCTGGGTCAGGTCATTGGCTCACCTGCAGCAGCCTGGATTCACACCTATGATCTGCATGCTGTGGCCAGATCATCTTCTACTCTTTTGTTTTTTTAAAGATTTATTTATTTATTATGTATACAGCATGTATGACCAGAAGAGGGCAACAGACCTTATTACAGATGGGTGTGAGCCACCATGTGGTTGCTGGGAATTGAACTCAGGACCTCTGGAAGAGCAGCCAGTGCTCTTAACCTCTAAGCCATCTCTCCAGCCCTTCTTCTACTCTTCTACTCTTACTAGGTATTTCACTTGCTTATTATTTTTTTAAATGATTTATTTATGCGTATTTTATGTTCATTGGTGTTTTGCCTGCATGTGTGAGGGTGTCATATCCCCTGGAACTGGAGTTACAGACAGTTGTGAGCTTCTATGTGGGTGCTGAGAAGTGAACCCAGGTCCTCTGGAAGAGCAGCCAGCGCTCTTAACCACTGAGCCATCTCTCCAGCCCTTCACTTGCTTATTTTAAAGTCTACAAAGTCTTAGGGCTTATCCTGTCTCACACAACTAGGTCATTTGATCCACATTCACCAATACTCCATAAAGATGGTCTATTTTCAGCAATTCCCAGTAACTGTTCTCACTCCAGTCAGTCGAACCTTCTCAACACTACCCTCAAGCCAAGCCCACTTTTGCCTCTACTACCCCTCCTCAGTTCTGACAGGACTTATCTCCACTTACGTCTCCATGCTGTCTGTTCTTCAGTATCCACTGCCCCAAGGGAGAACTTTCTTAAGATTTTCTTTTTAATGACTTGTTTTTATGTGCATTAGTGTTTTACTTGTGCGTGTGTCTGTAAGAGGGTGTCTGATGCCCTGGAACTGAGAGTTCCAGACAGTTGTGAGCTGTCATGTTGGTGATGGGAATTGAACCTGGGCCCTCTGCAAGAGTAGCTGGTGCTCTTAACTGCTGAGCCATCTCTCCAGCCCTGGGAGAACTTTCCAACTACTTCAGTTCACACAGGTTCTTTCCCTCTCATGATTTCTGTGACACCCTTCCAAATTCAGCAAACTGCTCTCATTATTTCATATCTGTTCAAATAGTTTCCCAGGACTGCTAGCTGTGCAAAATACAGGGATTATTTTTCCTTCATGCTCTAATATTATTGTGGCTAAATCAGCTTATTAGGCAGATTAAACAATAATGTTTCTTTCTGGGAGTGATGGGGTACATGGCTGTAATCCCAGCACTTGGGAGGTGGAGGCAGGAGTTCATTTTCTACTACACAGGCCAGCCTTGGACAACATGAGACCCACTCAATGAGACTCATCACTAGCTTTGAATGTCTAATGGTGAAGGGCCTGAACAGGCTGTCCCCTCTCAGGTCCTGCCCTGGATCATTTGGATCACAGTCATTATTGATTGATTGGATCAGAATGAGCAAGGTCTTTGCTTTGGCTCGCAGTTATAAAGACTAGCAGGAGATGAATGGATGCAGAGGTAGGGGTGTTGGCAAGGCAAAGCAACTGTTATTCCATCAGCGGGAGGAGTGGAGAGGGGAAGTGCACAGAGAAGATGGCTGGGTTATAGAACACATGGCTCATCTGTAGCTGAGCACTTAACCAGCACAGCAGGGTTTACCATCCGGAGATGCACTGTTCTTCAGAAGGTCTGTGGAGAGCCAGATACATTTCAGATCACCATGTCTGAACAGCACTGTTTTCTTCTGGATTATTTCAACACTAATATAACTTCCAAAAGAAATAATGCATTTTAAGACAGGGTTTTTGTGTAGTCCTGGCTGTCCTAGAACCCGCTCTATAAACCAGGCTGGCCTTGAACTCACAGATTCACCTGCCTCTGTTGGGATTAAAGGTGTGTGCCACCACTTCCAGGCTTAGCCTGTTTTCTGACTGAAAATGAGGTGTGGAGACAAGCCATGACAGCCTCTACTGTAGATCAAAATGCCTCCGCAAGCAGTTCCTCAGAAAGGATTTTCACGTTCATTTGAAGCAGTCACTAAGCTGGGCTCTGGCCACTGGCGGTCTATGAGGGCAACACTATTGCAGAACACTCAGGTATTAGACTGGGAATGGCTTAGGGAAGAAAACAGACCTGAGACAGTAAGAAAGGCCAGAGCAGTGTTTGAAGTCAAAGCTGTAACTTCACCAGGAACTTCACTCAGCTCACCCACAGGGAGAGAAGCGAGCCCTGGCAACTATTTCCTCACACCAGAGACTGCAGCTATGTGCATAGAAAGCCAAGGTTCTGTTTCCCTTCACTGCTCAGACACTCTGGTTCCAGAGGAGGTTCCTGGTACTGAGTCCACAGGAGGACTGGTACTGTCTGTTTGGTTTAAGGCTAGCCCTCTGTTAAGAGTGTTAGCATGGCTCCCAGAGCAGGCTGGCTCCTGAGCTCCCTCAGAAACACAATGTGCTTTTCTTCCATTATCCAGATAAACCACACAAAAACCTGCCTTGCCTTAGATTTTCCTGACAAAGAGGAGAACCAACTGGAATTCTCAGGCTGGTCTCTTGGCAGTTTGCTTTGCACTGAGTGGACCTGGAAGCCGTTCCCCTTGTCCAAAGGAGATGCTGCTGTGAAGACAGGGAAGTCTGCTGGGGAACTGTGCCAATGTCAGAGTGTGTGCATGGGAGATGGCAGATTCAGGCCACAATTTCATCTGTGAAATTGTCTTGGTTAGGTTTCTATTGCTCTGATGAAACACCATGACCAAAAGCAACTTGGAGAGGAAAGGGTTTATTTGGTTTACATATGGTGAGTCACAGTCCGCTGAGGGAAGCCAAGGCAGAACTCAAACCTGGCAGGAATCTGGAGACAGGAGCTGACAGGGGCCTGGAGGACGGCTGCTTACTGTCTTGCTCAGCCTATTTTCTTATAGAACCCAGGACTACCAGCCCAGGGGAGTCCTCACCCACAATGGGGTGGGCCGTCCTCCATCAATCACAAATTTAAAAAAATGCCCTGCAGGCTTGCCTATAGCCCCATCTTATGGTGGTATTTTCTCAACTGAGGATCTCTCCTCTCTGATGACTCTAGCTAGCTTGTGTCAAACAGACGTAAAGCAGGACAGAAAAGAAGAATGTGGTTTAGATGACTTTCAGTTTTAAAGGCTTAAGAATGAATGAGTCAGCCAGGCGATGATGGCGCACACCTTGATCCTAGCACTCGGGAGGCAGAGGCAGGTGGATTTCTGTGAGTTCAAGGCCAGCCTGAGCTACAGAGTGAGTTCCAGGACAGGCTCCAAAGCTACACAGAGAAACCCTGTCTCAAACCAAAAAAGAATGAATGAGTCAAAAATTAAAATAAAAGCTGGTACTTGTATTATTACTGAAAGTGGGGGCTTGGTTTTAGGAGCCTGCCTGAATTAGGGACTAAGGCTGCCATATGACCTTGAAATGGTTAATTAGGCCTCTTCTCTTTTGAAGGACTACTGTGAGACTTAAGATCTGGTCTAGAAAGTTCATGTCCACAAGCAATGGCTGCTTCCCCAGATTTCTGGAGAAGGGAAAGGGTCTCTGGCTGCTCTCTGGTCTATGTTAGATCTTTCTCTATGCCAGCAGAGTCTCCGCTTGAGAGGGGGCATGCAAAAGCAACTATAGGGCTGCAGCAAGGAAGCAAACACCCATGGAAAAGAACTCTGGGTGTCGCCCAACGTGGTGGCCCTGCAGGAGAGGATCTCTACTCTAATGGGGGAGGGGGTATCTAGGGGGGGAACTTGACAGGGAAGCCTGTGGACTGTCAGTCACTGCTATCAAAGCAAAAAAGCTAGGATTGAGGGTAATTAATCATGCTCACTCTGACAGGAATCCAGGGCCTTATCTGTACCCCAAGAAATGCCACTGGTCTCTAGTTCCCTCCTCAATAAAGGAGACTGACAGTTGCAACAAAGAGGGCCCTTATCAGATTTCAGCCAGGGAGCCTAAGGCAGCCCCAGGGACGGATGTAAAAGGCTTTTATGAGGGCAAGGGACCCAAGCAAAGCCTTTGAGACTCCTGGGGCTTTAACCCTTGTTGGTGGGAATGCTGCTGGACAGTACTAATAGGCTAGAGGTGTCATCAGGAGCTTCCAGTGTAGAGATGGCTGGGCAGAAGCTGCTCCCTGGCCTGGTACCTTCTCTGTCACTCGGGTGACACAGATGTAGCTAGAGTAGGGAAAGGCAAAGAGACAGCTGCCCCTGACTCTAGACACAAAGATGGGAGCCTAGGGGAATGCTGAGGGGAAGGAAGCCCCTTCCTTTCCACCACAGAGAATGGCCTGTTCCAATGAAGACCAGCAACAATCTGGGCAAAGAGATTCAAAGGGTGTTTTCTGCCTACTGGTCAGGGGTGAGGAGGGCCCAGGACCTAGGGTGTGGCCCTGCCAGGGATCCTGGCTGCTTTTTTCCTGGCTTTGAAAAGGGTCATTAATCACACCCATAGCCTGACTGTCAAGACAGCCAACCAGGGAGTCTAGAGGAGTTAAAATCCAAGTTAGACCGGGAATGTGTACAGGCAGGCAGGCAGGCTGGCATCCCCACCACTCATTCATCTGTATATTAATCCTTGGCCTGTTCCTTGGGAACAAGAAGGGAAATAACTGGTGATTTCTTCCTCTGACTACTTTATGAAGAACATATCTTCCAATAGGAGCTTGGGTAGCAGTGTCCAGCAGTCTGCAGCAGTTTGTGCTATGGTATTCCACAAGGAAAGGCAAAAGCAAGAACATGCCAATATCCATTATTAGAATGACCAATATACTTAAGCCCTCGGCTTCCAAATGCCCACAGCATGGACCTGTAACTTACACATGCAAAGTACACTAATCTGAGTAGGCCAAGGATTTTCCACAAGCACCCTCAGATTAGAATATGAAAATTTTCTAGTTTCCCTCAAAGCCCTTCCCTCCTAATAACATTTACCCTCCCAACCTACACCAGTGTTGGAGGTGTCCATCATTCTGATGTGCATTTTCTTGAACTTTATATAACCTTTTGTGTCTGGCTTTTGTTCCACATTAGGTCTGTTAGAATTGTCCTGGGTGTGCCAGCAGCAGTTCATTCCTGTGTTGTGTGGTATCACATTATCTGATTGAGACAAGACTTATTACTCACATTTACACTTCCATCAGAAATGAGTAAGATTCTGGCTGCGCTACAACCTGGGAAGCTAATTTTAAATGAGCCTTTTTTGATACTCCAGCTTGGGTTTGCTTTAGGCGATGTTACATTCTGCTGTGATTACTAATAGTCATGGCTATGGTCATACCATCTCTTACTTTATAGCAGAGTGCCAGCTCAGCATGCACAAATCGCTGAGTTCAAAGGTTAACAAAGGGTTTGAAGGAGGTCGGCTGTGGTCCACCTGTTTGTTTGTTAGTGGATCACATCTTGCCAAAGTTCAGAGGAGAGGGATAGTAGCTAGGCTGGGACATACATGGCTATCTGCTTCTTCTGCCATCTGTGGCAACAACCTCATGGATCCTCACCTTGTCCTAATGGTTTAATTGGGCCAAAACCTCAGCTCAGGCTTTCTTTAGGCCAACTCTTAAAATGCTGACTCACACTACAACAGAGGGGACAGAATACTGTAAATAATTTAATTTTACCATGTGTTAATTCACCAATGCAAGATTTTGAAAGGGAAAGGTGAAGTTAATGAAAGTGAGGAATTCAAATTAATTGTACCATTGAAAAAACAGACTCCCTTTCCCATTATTATGGACAGCTGGGAAGGTATAGGGTATTAAATGACAATTAGAGATGGGAGGAAGGAAAACAGTGTACTTAGCAGCAGCAGCTGGATCACCTGGGGGAGAGAAAAGGCTCTAATTCAAAGACTAACCCTGAGATTATCACAGATTTGCATTTCAGGCTCTCACTTGTAGAACTTTGAAGATAAAGCTTCCAAACCCATTCCATCTGACAGACAACATCTTAAGTCTATTAGAAAGAGTGTCCAGGGCACAGAGCATTTACGGCAAGATACCAGAGCACAGAAGAAACCACCTCCACCAAAAGGCAGAGCAATATATGTCAGGAACATTTCCTTGCCTGAGATGGATAGATAAGCACACAACAGAAGGAAAAACACTCAAATTGCACTTTGAGGCAGACCAAGCTCTTTTCCCACAGTAAATTCTTTGTATATGCACATCAAAACCAGATCTAACAATCCACTGGGGAAAAACCAAGGCCAGTTTGTGGCCGTGATGGAATTGGCATGAGGGCAGATCTGTGAGTAAGGTCTTGACAAAAAAGGTCTTTCCTGTGACCATGCAGCTGCTTACCCTGACATGTCAAGGGTGGGGATGGGAATATAGAGACAGAAAGGACAATTTGCTAGAGAGTTTTCTGGGATTCTTCTGAGTCCACTGCCTCATCCTGCCTCAGCAAATAGCAGATTGCTGAGCTGTTACATTTGTCCTTCCAAGAGATACAACTGACCTAGAGATGACGATTCCCCTTGCATGCAACTTTCTACTCTGGCTTAAGCAAATCCTCTACTAGACAGTGGCCAGTGAAGTGGTGGGTACTCTATGTTACAGGAGGGACAAGACTTGCCTGAGTCTCTAAAAGTAAGCCATGGGTTTGCTGTTGTTAGGGACAAGTCTCTCAAAGGCAGTGCAAGAAGTAAAGAGCACTGGCCTAGGACTTAGGAGACCAAATGCTAAGTCTTTTTGCTCTTTCTACCCCACCGAGCTGGAGCTCTTGGTGGCAAAGGATCACATAATAGATTGAAAATACTCTGCAAAGTGTATGGGATAATATTAAAAATAACTGTAAAATCACACTACCATTACTACTGCCACCACCACCACCAGAGCTCACACTTCTGTTTTTCCTGTCAAGGAAAGAGCTTTTCTTTTTTACAGAAGTGAGAATGCAACCACCGACACATGGCCTTTGCTATCAGACTTACAAATTAGCCCCTCCCCGTGGGCACTGGAAAACTACATGAGCATTGTAGGAGAGAATAAGGGCTCAGAAACTACCCACAGTGAGCTAAATTAGCAGACAACTTTATTTTACTTTCCTGTTTGGCTTTATTTTTAGCAACACACACACATACACACACACCACTCCTTGGCATATATATAAAGCAAAGAAAGGACACTAAAGTTTTGAAATCTAAGCATCATTCTGAGAACAATGTTCTGCATGGAAAAGAGACTCTTAATGCAACATAATGTGTGTAACTCAATTTGGCTTCAGTCCACAAAAGAAGAATGTGTTATTTAGCAAAAGGGACGAAACATTTGGTCTTAGAGAATCTTGGGTATTTTCATAGAATTATTTTGCTAGAGAACGACTAACAGCTTCTTTTCTTGTTTCTCCCCAAGGATAGCAGTGGCCTGTAGGGAGCTTAGCAGAGCAATCATGGAAGTAGAACACAGAAGCTTCCATACTAAGTGAACCTTCAACATCTTACAGATAAGGAAGGTGTGGCCAAAGAGAAGGCTTGCTTAAGATCATGGAAAAGGGTGGATGTTTGCCTGGCTTTGCACAATCCACAGCCTTTTCCGTCTCCGAGGGCCTCATTTCCTTAGGCCAGCAGGAGCTCAGCCCACCGTGATCTTAGGCTCCTCTCCTGACAGACTGACCTATTGGGAGGGGAGGGGCCACCAGGGTGCAAGTAACTGGGCTAGGCCTAGAAACTAAAGGCCAAAGGCTGAAAGGCCCATCTGTTGCAGTCAATTCACCCAAATGTGTTAACAGGCGGGAGGCAGCACAAAGCAGCAGTTACAACCTGTGCCCCTTCCCACATGATGGCTGTTTTTATCACCTGCAGCTGCGGTCATTTGTGGCGGCCTGCTGTGTGCTGCCTCCCTCAGAGCCCTGTCTACTTCCTCTGAGGTGCTTGCTGTATGGAAGCTGCCCAGCCAGGGGAGGGAGCATCACTAGGACTTTAAAATCCAGGCTTGTACAATAAGTCCGGTGGAATCAACTGCTGCCGAGATCCCAGCTTAGGAGACCAACACTTCCAACACCCTACACAGTCCACTCTGAAGAGTGACAAGTAAGAACAGACAACACCTGCTTCCCAACTCACTCCCCGACTCTAACCTAGACTAGTAGTTAACAGTGTTCCATGAAGGAGGTCCTGGGCCTGTCTCAGAGACTGTCTCTGTGCTCCAGTGCCATGTGAGCTCCTGGAGCTCAGTTCCATCTGAGACGGGTGGGGAGCCTGACAAAAGCCGACCCTAAAATGAGGTAAGATGATTTCCATGGAGGTTTTTTTTCCCTGCAGAGAACACTTTCTACTTACTCTTTCCAATGACATGGCAGCGGCTCTTCCTGGAGGGCAATTTCCCCCCAAAGGCCATTTACAATATCTAGAAGCATTTCTTTCCAGGATTTCTTGTAGCCAAGGCTGGCTTCCAATACACCATGGAGCTGAGGTTGGCCTTGAACTCTGATCCTCCTCCTATTTCTACCCCCAAGTGGAGAGATTACAGGTATATGCTCTATACCTAGCTTCTAGAGACATTTCTAGGTATCATGGCCGAGCACTGCTATTGAAATTTACTGGGAAGAGGCCAAGGATACTGCTGATAGTCTACAGTGTACAAGTCTACTTCAGCAAAAAAGGATAACCCAGTCCCTAAAGTCAACGGCTGCTAAGGCAAAGAAAATCTACATTAGAGTAACTAATGAGCAAGGGATTCAGTTGTCTTTACTCTCTTGGTGATGCCAGCAAATGGTAAAATATTTGGCGAAAGTGCTGAAGACAGGCCCAAAGAGCTATAGACCGACATCACCAACAGTTGCCATCCCTCAAAAACATGCTGGATGACTAGCTGTCCGCCCCAGGACGGCAAGGCCATGGAGATTGCTCCCTACCACTGACCTAAACTACAGTATTACTATGGAAATGAAGCAGATCTACACCAGGCTCCAGGCAGCTCAGCCACCTGCAGGGCAAGCTGAGTCAGGAGAACCAACAAGATGCTCAGACAGCAAACAGCCTAAGCACCACCTGCCTGGCTCCAGAGATAGAGGGATGACAAAGTGACTGTCCTCCAGGAGCCACAAATCTAAAGGAAACATGAAGGAGCAAACAATTTACCAATCTTCACCCATGACTAGGCTGCTCTAGCTTACATTTTCTTTTGAAAACCCTTCTGGGAAGAGAGAAAAACAATAAAGTAGAAAAATAAAGCAGTGGAGCTCCACCGCTGATTCAAATCTATATTGCTATGGCAGCCCCTCTGAGACAGGATCAGCGCCCGGCTTTGCACCAGCTGGGCTTGTGGAGCTTGTAAATAATTAAAAGGTAATTGGAAGGCGAGCCCAAAGTATTAAGTGGATTTCTCTCTCTCAGGGCACAGGGAGTTTCCCTGCTGCCAGTCACATTATCTTTCAGGGCTGTATTTTTGTTTTGTACTCACACATACCAGCTCCAGATAACTGTTAGAGGAGTAAACTAATTAGGGCTGCATATACTGCTCTGATAGTCTTGCAGACAGAGGAACAAAGCCTCTAACCTTTCTACTGTCTTTTAAAGCAACCCAGCAGTGAGTGCTCACTACCATGAAGGCATAGGCTTTAGAAAAAAGAAGCAAAAAGGAGAGGAGGGGGCCGCAGGGACGGAGAGGGGTAAGGAAAGGAAGCAGGGAGAGGGAGTGAACAGGAGCTGTGTAGTCAAGAATATTTAGCTGCTATCATAGCTCAGCCTAGAACAAAGAAAAAAATCATTCCCAGATCTTAATGAAGTTGCTGACAGACCTCAAAGAATCTGTGATCAGATATTAGCAGGGTTCTAGGGAAGTGGCTGGTGGTGGCTGTATCTTGAGCGTGATGAACGTGGAGCTACATAAATTATTAAGGGTCTTCTCACAGGGTGGCTGAAGTCCTGGCCATGCTTCCTGAGGCCTGACCTAGCTGGTGAACCCATTGCTGTGACAGGATATAAAGTCAGGAAGTTGAGTCATTGGGCTCAAGAGTCAGTCACGACATGGTCCAGAGTGCAGCCAGCTCTAGAGGGTAGTGTGGAGGGAGAGGAAGACAAAGAACCTCGAAGTGGGTTACAAATGGATGTCTACATACTCAGCAGTTAACTTGCAGGAATATCCCAAATATGTCAGAGATCCAATAGGTTATGTTGGCCCTTCCTTTTCATGGGACATTTTACACTCTCCAGAACCACCAGAAGGGTCCCTGTGGCTTCACTTACCTCTCAGTCTAGGTGGGACTAACTACACCAACAGTACATGCCACGTGCTTTTCTAAATGAAGCCCGAGGCAGCGATAAGGCTACATACAATAAAAACATATTTGGATTTGAAATGTCTCCAGAGACTAGTTAATTAGAAGAGAGACAAAATTAAGGCAGGGCCAAATCTATCTTTTGCTAAGGTCCTTTCTGCTCCCTTCAATCTGGCTGTCAATTATTTAAATAACCCTTGGACAGGGAGGAGTGAAGGAGGACGGGCAATAGTAACACAGCAGTCACTCAGTAAGCACTTAGTTGGAACAATGAGAGGCAACACACTTACCCCTCTTCTGCATAAAGACAAAGAGGTCATCCAGAAATTCTTTCCTTTCAGGATCACCGTCCAGTTCATACAGCTGCAGGCCAGACCCCAAGAAAAAACCACAATGAAACATCCCATCTCACTGCAGGTGTCATCCCAGAGATACTACAGACATCTGAGTAACTATAGATGTGACTCATCTGCCACTCACATCTGTACGTGTAGGGGAACAATACAGCCCACTGAAGAACTGTTTCTATCTTTATCACAAAGACATTACAGACCTTGGCAAAATCTCGAGAGATCTCTCTTCCCCGGCCTCCATCAGCATCATCGCTCCAGGCCAAAGCACCATTCTGAAGGGGACAAAACACAACATTGAGAGGGGAATGGGAATTATGAGTGAATGAGCAAGACCTTCATTCAGGGAAAGATGACCATCTCAGCATTCCTGCTTTCCTGGCTCACACTAGAAAAGCCTATTCAGGACCCTCTACTACCCTTTTCAGGGACTTCCTGTTTTGCTTTTGACGGTGGTTTCAAAATGTGGTGTGTAGCTGGGTTGGTGGGTTTCAAAAGAACCACCTCCCTTACTTGGCAAAGACGGATGTCGCTTACGCTTGATGATGCTGAGAATGACACAAAAGCCCGGAGCCCCAAGAACCCCCATCCCAGCTGACTTTCTACAAACTGCCATTTTGAGACATACTCACTGAGCAGTGGCTGCAAAGATGCTCAGCTCAGCTCCCAACACTGCACTGAAGTGAAGGGCCAAGTGAGTGGGGCAAAGATGGACATGTTTTAGTCTCTCCATCCAGCTTACCATCAGAAACCCTAAGGCTAGTGATGAGAATGCCTGAGTGACTGCAGGCCACCACAGCCTGAGACTATGCCTGAGGTGCAGACTAGGCACAAAAGTTAATATTCATTAGGAAATTAAAAAACAAAACAAACAAAACCTAAGCTTTGGTTAGATCAAAGCAATGCCATTCAGTGGAGTAGGAGGGAAGGGGAAGGATGCCTGTGTTTACGTTCTTTATTCAGCTGGGTAACTTACTCCTCTGGCAGCTGCCTCTTTACCTCTTCTATAGGAAACCCATCCCATCCTTCACCCGGTTGCATTAAGAACACCAGAAGCAGTCTCTGTCTGCTGCTAGTTCAGAATTTCAGTCTTTTGGAATTATGTCATCTCCATCAGAAGGAACGTCCTTGATAGAAAATCAATCTTACTATCCTCTTTGTACGCCAGCACAATACCACACTGCCTGGTACATAATCAATTTGCTATTTGAACTGAAACTCTCTTCCACAGATACACAAACACATATACCATAGAGACAGTCTAGCCACCTCTGTGCCAGTGGCAAGTATGAAATCTCCCAGTGTAGTTTTCTGTTCACTCTGTCCTGGTGGATGCAATAGATACCTCGAGCTGTGCCATCCTCTCCTTCCTCCCCTCTCCTGGACCACAGGCACATGTAGGCACACCACCCTGCTAGCCAGGAGTGTGCAAGTGCTGGAAAAGGCATGAGGGGTTAGGAGCAGAGATTTCTCAGGAGAACACTCTTGACTGCACAGGAATCTTGTTCTAAAACCATGAAATGATAGCCTGGGCGAATTCTACTCTGTACCCATATGCACGCCCTGCATCCCTGTGCCTGAAAGCAAGAGGCCATTATTCAGTTATATTTTTGAGGCCACACTTTGCTTTCCCTACTCAAAGTGGGCTCTGAGATGGAGATCAACGTCTTCCTCATTGCAGCAATAGCACACAGAGAGGTAAGTCTGACAGAAGTGACCCTTGTCAGTTGAAATGAAACAAGCTGTGACAAATTGTTTTCCCGATCATCTACTGAAAGATGTGTGCCAAAAAGTGCTTGGTCAGCCAGGCGGTGGCACTCGGAAGGCAGAGGCAGGTGAATCTCTGTAAGTTCAAGGCCAGCCTGGTCTACAAAGTGAGTTCCAGGACAGGCTCCAAAAGCTACACAGAGAAACCCTGTCTCAAAAAAATCAAAGAAGAAGAAGAAAAAAAGAAAAAAAAGTGCTTGGTCAGGGATTGGACGGTGCACACACCAGGTCCAGAGGCAGACACAGTTACTAGTGTCCTTCCAAGCCAATAATCAAGCAGAAGCATTGTTTTATTTTTTTCTGTTGTTGTTAAATTCAACCCCACATTGTAATTATAGTCACTAGAAATCTAGTATCATCTGGTGGCAACTAGCACAATGAATAATCAAGATGAATTATGCCTGTTAGGTCAGCAAAACCAGACCGTTACATTTGAAGCCCTTTCAAAGGGTGCAGTAGGTTGCCCTAATGCCCAATGATTTTGTTTGAGCCAGTAATTCCTGCTGGAAAGTCAATTATCCTGGGAGCTCCTATTGGCTGAAAGACATTTAATGGGGGATCATTGTGCTTCTGTTATGTCAGCTGTTTACGTGGCAGCTCAATTTCCAGCTCTGCAACTGGAGATCCGAGGCTGACGCTCACAGGAGGATTCTTTATCAGTCACCAAGATGAAAACACTGAGTATTTGCTAATTACAGTAACTTGCAGGCATTCCCAAGGCTCAGAAACTATGTCACTCTCAGTTGGAGGGAGAGGACCTAATCCACAACCTTGAATGAGCAGGGCTTTCAGCAGTGGGGGAGGGGTGTGAGAACAAGCATGCCAGTGTGGCCACCTTAGGGCTATGTGTGAAAATAAACACCCAAGTGACAGCAGAGCTCCACAGACAGAAAAGAGAAGAATGCTGGGGGTGGGGAGGGGGTTGGGAAAGAGGTTGGTATCCACTATGTCTCCTCTACTTTCTCCAGTTCTGCCCCAATTGCAAGGGATTCTAAGCACTGGCTGTTGCCATGAAGTAAGGAACAGCTTATAATGTGCTTGGTCCAGAGAGGAGTCGGCAATAGGGGGTGGAGTGGAGAGTGGAGGAGAACAAAGAATTGAGAACTACATTATAAAGTGGATGCCAATATACTCTACAGGGACAGGATTTTAGCCAGGAACATCTCTAACCCAATGACCACAGAGAAGGACGCTGGCCACAGGACAGAAATGAGACACTGAACTTTTATTTTTTAAAAATGAAAGGAGGGGTTGGGGATTTAGCTCAGTGGTAGAGCCCTTGAAGCGCAAGGCCTGGTTCGGTCCTCAGCTGGGGGCGGGGAGGAAGGGGAGAGAATGAAAGGAAAAAAAGTTGCCTGAGTGTATGAGCCTTCCTTCTCATGTTCTAAGGCAAAGACAGTCCATTTCTTTTCTTTTCTTTTTGGTTTCTCAGTGTAGCCCTGGCTGTCCTGGAACTCGCTCTGTAGACCAGGCTGGCCTCGAACTCACAAAGATCTAACTGGCTCTGCCTCCCAGTGCTGGGATTAAAGGCGTGTGCCACCTCCGCCTGGCTCATCTCTAATCTTAAGCATCCTGAGGGTATCCCCAGCTCTCAGCACAGAGACAGCACTGATACCTGCTGGGAGACATGGTCAGCTCCCCTGGGACTCACTGCCTCCTGTCTCCCCTCCTGCCTGTGCTAGGAGGGTTGATTATAGAGCTTTTCCTGTTTATAACCGATAGAATGCTATAAATAGCTCACTTGTACAATTCAAGTTTTCCTCACCTATCATCAGGGTGTGGACATGACTAACTAAAAAGTTATCAGCCCCCAAATAATTCTTCTTAGACACCAAGTGTGACTGACAGAATACAACAGTGGGGAAATTAAGGAAAGTAGAGGCAGCTGGAGGACGGGTAAAACGCACGCCAAGGGGCATCTCAACCTTTGGGGATCCCGAGGGAGGGTCCGTAAGTTGAAGAGTCACTGCAGATAGGTCTAACCTTCCAGGAATAGGCTTTGAACCCACCTGCACAGGCAGCAGTATTAAACATCCCAGAACTGGGGGTTCCGGGGAAATAAGAGTCGCTGTCAACAGTAGTTACTTATTGCCATTTACAGCCTCCTCTTACTTCAGAAATCCCTTTTAACACCTTTGATCTCACCAGGAGCTCACAGGAAACTGACAGTTTGTCTCAAAATATCCACCTAAGACTAGTTTTAGCTGTCATACCCACATTCAACTGAGGTCCACCAGGGAAACCAGACTATTTTCCCTTAAACTCCTTCAAAAAGGTAGTGAAAGACTGGGGCTGGGCAGGGAGCTGGTATTTGTGTGCTACAGTGTACTGTGCACTTTAGACGTATGTTTCTCACTTACTCCTACAAGCAGAAATGGCTCAAGTTGGGGAGAGCACGGGTCAAAGAACTTAGCAGCCACTTGCCCCGGTCTTAGAGCTCCTAACGGGCAGCACCAGTGCTGGGTTTGCCTGGCTTGCTTGGCGACATCATGCAACTTCGTGGGTTGCAAAGAACAGCATAAAGTATTCTGCACAGGACAATTAAGAATGGAAAAAAGGAGAGAAAGCAGCATGGAGAAGCCCATCTACAGAATGGCTACATCACGGCCCGAGTGGCTCTTAAGGGGAGAGTCTTTCATTCTTGATCCTCTCACTGGCTTCATCTGGGTATTTCAGCCAAACAAAAATTGCCCTCACTTGTCCTGGAGAGGTATCTGGGGACACCAAAGAGGGGAAACCTTTACCTTACCTCTACCTCCAAAACAGACCATCTATTCTAGGAAGACCCTCTTTCCCCCAGGGGGACAGGGGGACAGGGGGACAGGAAGAAGGTAAGTAGAGGAAAAGAGAGGAGATTACATTTAAGGGACCAGAGGAATGTGGCACCTAGCATCGTGAGACCATGTACATATAACGGTTTCAAAATAAAACAACTCAAAGTCTTAAACTACCTGACTGCTACTCAAATTAAAACACTGAACCTCCAACTTCTCAGTCCTAGAAGATCAACAAAGCAGAGGGAAAATGAATGGATTCATTTTTTTTTTTTTAGTCTAAAAGGCTGCCCATGGAAGAGGAGCCAGCCTCAGTCCCAGCAAAACTAGCAAAGCTGGATAGAACTGGCCAGAAAGCTCTCACTCAGGTCTACAGATGAAGGCCTTTTTCTAACAGAACTGCCTGGCGATAGAGAGAGCCTTCTTAGGAAGTGAGCAGCTGCTTCGTTCTGGACGACTATCCATCTGGGATCTCAGGGTTTGGGATCTCACATGAGGCAGGCAGGGTTGGACCATGTGGTCTTTTTTCTCTTTTGTGAAGCAAAGATCCGATGATAAATTTATTCAGTCCAGATTTCCTTGAGAACACACCCCAGGTCGAGCAAGCTGCTGAGGAAAATAGCTCCCCTATTTTCCAAAACAAAAGTGGTCTCGAGCACTGGGAGGGTTACCAAAGAGTTGGAAAAACAAGTTGGACATACACAGAGTAAAACTACAAATACCAAATCAGAAACGCTTGGAAGGTAGAAGGTTGAGGCTCAGAGCTGGAGGTTAAGGTGGCCTTGAGGAATATGGACTAAGGGGAGATTTATAGTTCAAGTGAACACTGGGGTAGAGGACAAACAAGGCATGTTTTGGCAGGAGGATGTAAGTACATCAAATCTAATAGCTAAAGTGGAAACAGGCTGTGAAATGCCTTGAATACCAGGAGGAAATTTAAACTCTGAACTGTGAACAGTGGGGAGGGAGGCAGTAGAAAATTTCTGAACTGAAAAAAAAAGTAAGATGAAATCAATATTCTGGAGAGTTTTAACAAACTATTTTTGTTGGGAAAATATAATCTATACATATGGATTTACAGACACCTAATAGAGCAGGGGTTGTAGGTGTCCTTTACTTTTCAGGTTTTTTTTGTTCTATTCATTCATATACAAACTTCTGCTCTCCTAGGATATACTGCAATTTCTAAGCAGTGCTGAGGAAAAAAAACCCCAAAAACCAAAGACAGATGAAAGCCTCTGACTTGGTGGAGCTTAGCCTCTCATGTAGGGAGATAGACAATTTAAAAAAATGATCTGTGCTGAGGATGTAGCTTAGTGGGAGTGCTCATGCTAGTTCCTGGGTTCAATTCCCAACACTGGGGCTGGGGTGGGCGGACAAAACAAATCCCATTTATGTCTAGAAGGTTTGCTTGTTTTGAATTTGAGTTTTTAAAGTTTTGTTTTGTTTTTTTAATGTGTATGGATGCCAGGTGGTGGTGGTGCACATCTTTAATGTGCCTTGTTTGTCCTCTACCCCAGTGTTCACTTGAACTATAAATCTCCCCTTAGTCCATATTCCTCAAGGCCACCTTAACCTCCAGCTGAGCCTCAACCTTCTACCTTCCAAGCGTTTCTGATTTGGTATTTGTAGTTTTACTCTGTGTATGTCCAACTTGTTTTTCCAACTCTTTGGTAACCCTCCCAGTGCTGGAGACCACTTTTGTTTTGGAAAATAGGGGAGCTATTTTCCTCAGCAGAGCCAGGCGGGTCTCCGTGAGTTCGAGGCCAGCCTGGTCTACAGAGCGAGACCAGGACAGGCACCAAAACTACATGGAGAAACCTTGTCTCAAAAAAACCAAAAAGTGTATGGGTGTTTTACCTACGTGTATGTCTGTGTACCTGGTGTGCCTGATGTCCCTGGAGGCCAGAAAAAGGTGTCAGAAACCTTGGAACTGGAGTTACAAATGTTTGTTAGCCACCATGTGAATACTGGGAATTGAACCCTGGTCGATGGAAGAGCAGCCAGTGTTATTAACTGCCAAGCCATTGCTCCAGTCCTCTGTCTATGATTTCATTAATCATTATTTTTTTTTTCTACATTAGCCTTTTTTGTTTTTTTGAAACAGGGTCTCACTAGTTCCAGGCTGGCCTTGAACTCATAGAGATCTGTCTGTCTCTGCTTCCAAACTGCTGGGATTCAAGACATACGCCATCAAGACTAGCCCTATATTAACTTTTAAAAAATATTTATTTTATTTTATTTGTATGTGTGTATGTATGTGTGCTTATATGTGTACCACATGTATGCAGGAGCCCTTGGAGGTCAGAAGAGGGCAGTAGATCCCTTGGAAATGGAGTTAGGTGGCTCTAAGCCAGGTCCTCTCCAAGAGCAGCTGGTGCTCTAAATCACTGAGCCATCTCTCTAGCCCCTACATTAACTTGTGACTCATGTGTCAAGACCTACTGTATGCTCCCTGCCCCTCAACCCAGTAATGAAGGCTAGTACTTGTATCATACTGGAAGGACAGAATAACCTATCACAGAAACATCTTCACAGTAGCTAGTCTTTCACACAAAGGAACAGTCTAACTCTTCATTTACAAAATATTTTTTAATGCCCCCCCACCCCATGGTGATTTACAATGCCAATATATTGTCTGTATAAACAGTGATGGGTGGGTGGTTTTGCCAACTCTGAGAAACTGGGTTGGGGAGGGGAGCAGCAGAACCAGGGGAAATGACTCTCCTAAGAAGCAGCCAACTCAGAGAATCAGCTGGATTGGGCTGAGGGGATGAAAGAGGATGACTGAACTCTTAAGGGAGAGAAATATGCTCCTGTGCAAATAGAGAGAAGCCAGGCAGGGGATCAAGCAGGAAGCCTTTGAGCACTAATGAAAACAGACCACTGTCTAGGGGATAGGGTGACAATACCAATCCCGCAGCTAGGAAGAAAGCCAGGTTGCAGAAGCAGAAGCCAAAGGCTTATTATTCCAAGTGTGGAAAAAGGTGAAATGTTAGCAAATACCTCCAGACCCGAGAAGGCTTGGCTTTTGTTTTCACTTAGACTGGGGTGGGGATCACCCCAGCAGACCACGCCTCTAAGACTCCAGGAGCCAGCACTGCATTCCTCAGAGCCCTACTTCCCCAGAGACAGGGAGCCTGACTTTAAAAGCAATTAAGTATCTAGGCTATTTTAGGATTACTCCTTGACCACCTGGAATATCTTATTAAAGCACAGCTCAGATGTCCAAAGCAATTTTAGTTCCCATTCCTCACTTCTCCTCAAGGCAAAAATTAACCCTTTTCCCTAGGGTTAAGTACAAGGGTGAAGCTACCGCCAACTCTTCACTTGGGATTTCTACATTCTGACACCTAAGAAATTGTCCTTAAAAAAGGAAAAAGGTAGGAAGAAATTTTCTTTCTTTAACACCTTGGTGCTAACTGACAACTCTTAGGAGATTCTTGAGCATTCTCTGAAAAGACAAAACGGTAATGCATTTCCTGTCTACTCTATAATCTAATAGATATGAGCCCCAAGGGCAAGCATCTAGGCAAATTCCTAGGAACTGACCCTCAAAGTAGTCATTAGCAAAATCACCAGGCTTCAAAGGCACTGATCTCAAGCTCTTGGATACCAATTAATTGCTCTGAAATATAGTCCCTATCTAAAGTATTTAGGCTGAATATGGCTGTTTTTGTTTTCCCTATAATAAGCAACACATAACTACCTATTTTTGTCCAGATCCATGGCTCAGTATTATATGTGCCATGCATGAGACAGCTTTACTGATGACCTAGCTGGTGGTGTTCTAATGTTAAAAACCCATTTCCTAGATCTTAGTCTGAAGAAAAGAAAAGCACACTCTTGCTCTCTTCTTAGTTTTAACTGATTGCAGGGAGCAATGAAACACAGAAGGGTCGGGGCAGGATTACAGGAGAATCTGTAGGGGAGAGAAGCCCCAGGAAGTAAAATAGATACTGTTAGAAGCTACACTGTTGGACTACAAAACCTTCCTGATAAGATCAGGATTACTGCTCTTAACTAAATCACTCTAGCCCTGGAAGCACTGGAATTATAATTATCAGATGCTCACCTTCCGCTGTCAGGTAACTTTAGCAGGAACCAGAAAGAGCTTGCCCACCTCCCACTAGCAACAGAGATCATTCAAACTCGGTGGCTTGGAAAAAGAGCCAAGTGACACTTCTGATTAAGCAGTAGAAAGGGGGCAGGGTGGAGAAAGGAGAGGACATGATCCTACGTTCTCATCTAGATACAAAATCACACCATGCAATCAGGAAGACTGGCAGAAATGAGGTGTTTCTCTGAAATGAGGGAGAAAGATGAAAATATGAAGTTGGTGATGAGAGGACCCAATGCCAAGGGGTGAAATGCAAAGTAGGCCTGGTCTAGGAAGAAAGCCCAGCTCCTTCTCTCTGTGGAACCCAGCACTATAGCCCTTTGCAACCTCTGAGCTGTTCCTTGTGCTTCTGACAAGACTGCTGACATGGCCACTGGAGCTTCCTCAGAGCTAGAGAGCCTGTGAGGCCAACTATGACATAACAGGACAAATAGCTAAGAGATTAGGAGCCTGGCCAGCCACGGCTCTCAAAGTCTCATAAAACACAATTTAATTGTATATGAAGTAAACATTTAAGAGGGAATAAAAATCTATCATGCATCAGTTTATAAATGTTTTTTTAAAAGTCTCATTTATTTATTTGGTCCAGGTTCTGGGTAGCAAAACGGGCTGGAACTTTTAGCCTTCCTGTTTCAACCTCCCAAATGTTGGGAGGACAGATATGAGCTACCAGGCCCAGGATAATTTTTTATTTAATGTATTTATGTGTATGTGTCTGTGGAGATATGTGCACATTCATGTGGGTACCCACAGAGGGTATCAGATCTAGAAGCCTGAGTTACAGGGGCTGTGAGCCACCAAACATGGCGCATATTCCTTACAAGTGCTCTTAACCACTGAGCCATCTCTCTGGTCCTTCAAGCCAATTTTTTGAACTCTAAGTTTGTACTCTGAATTTTCCTATAATTGTTTCTGTAAGTGCCTGTTCATAAGCAGTTTTGTACTTTTTTTGATTCTGAGATAAGTGACTATAAAAACATGAGTAAGGGGTGAAATATAGCTTTGTGGTTAAACAGAGCTTGCCTAGCATGTAACAGAACCTAGGTTCAATCTTCAGTACTACAAAAGAAATAAACAAGAAGCCATGCATAAACACAGCTTCATAGCTGGGGCGGTGGTGACACACACCTTTAATCCCAGCGCTCAGGAGGCAGAGGTAGGCAGATCTCTGTGAGTTCGAGGTCAGTGTGGTCTACAGAGCCAGTTCCAGGACTACATAAAGAAACCCTGTCTCGAAAAATAAACAACAAAATAACAGTTTCATGAACATTCATAAAAGACAGTCACAGTATTGAGAAAAAGAAATTGAAGTACAATACATATGGCTTCTGTTTCTGTTAAAAATATAAACAGATTGTGATTTTTAAAAATCTGAAAAGGTATAGACTTAAGAAACCACCCCAGCCGGGCGTTGGTGGCGCACACCTTTAATCCCAGCACTCGGGAGGCAGAGGCAGGTGGATCTCTGTGAGTTTGAGGCCAGCCTGGGCTACCAAGTGAGCTCCAGGAAAGGCGCAAAGCTACACAGAGAAACCCTGTCTTGAAAAACCAAAAAAAAAAAAAAAAAGAAACCACCCCAAAGTCCTGCTGACTTTTACTTCACATGTTTTAAAACTATTTGTCATTTTTCCTTCTCAAATATTTTAAAATACATTCGACAGATATGATGATTCAAGTCTGTAATCCCAGTACATGGGAGGCAGAGGCAGGAGGATCCTAAGTTTGAGGCCAGCAAAGGCTACAGTAACATCCTGTCTCAAATTTCTAAAAATTATATTTTATTTTATTGAGACAGAATCTCACTATGTAACCCTGGATGGCCTGGAGCTTGCTCTGTAGATCCGCCTAGCCTTGAACTCACAGAGATCTGGTTGCCTCAGCTTCCCTAGTACTGGATTAAAAGTGTGTACTAAATGAAAAAAAAAAAAAGAAATAAAAAGGAAAAGAAAGGAACATGATTGCTCCTAGGTATGGTGGAGAAGGTTTACTGTAGATATGTGGGAGAGCACAGCCAGAGGTAGACACAGGGACATCTGGTAGATTCCAGAGTGGACATGTCCAGACTGAGCTGTGCCATGTGGGGAGAGGGAGAGGGGCTGGGAGGGGAAGAGAGGGAACCAGATGCAGCAGCCAGGAGGCCAAAGGTACAAAGAGAGCAGGCAACCAAAATGGTTGAATCATATTGGGAAGAACAGTCCAGCCCCCTGGGCTGGAGAGTTCAGGGTAGGGGGTGAGGTATGTCAGCCAGGAGGGCCCTGTAAACAGGTAGGGATTGAGGGATGAAGAGAGAATCTGGTGGCCAGGTCTGCTTTGATATGTTAAATAAGCACCTCAGCCATTGTCTTGTGTTTGAAATCTAACATGTACCACTATTAATTAAATTTTAAAAATGACACTTTAGCATTTATTTAAACAATAAAAATTTTGCAGACTAATCAGTAATAAAAGTCAAGCACAAAACTGTATATAGAATAAAATAATAAACCTATAGTAGGCATTTTCCTTTAAAATACAAAGGATATACCACAAATGTTTAAAGTTATATCTAAGTTGTATGACTATAGTTGATTGTATCTTTTCTTTATAAATTTGTGTATTTTCCATATTTCCTAAAATGAGCCCAAATGACTCCTACAATCTGAGAGAAAAAAATAGAAATTCTATAGATTGATTATTGAGACAGGATCTTAAGCAGTCTAGGAATGGAGAATTGCAGCTGAGGATGACATTGAACTTTTAGCCCTCTAGCCTCTGCAGAAGTCAAGACACCAAACACCCATTTTATGTGGTGCTGGGGATTGAACCCAAAGCTTTGTGAAGACTGGACAAGCACTGTACTGAGCTCCAGATCACAAAGTTATTTTTAAAGTGATGAAACCATTGAGAGACTATACCTCTTAGAAGGGAGCACAGGGCTGCAAGCCAGATTTGCTTGGGTTCACTGCCCAGCCTCCTCCTGGTGAGACCACATACAGCCTACTTCCCTCTTTCCTCAGCTGTCAATAAAACAGAACAATGGGAACGATGGCAGGGCTTGCCTTACACAGCTCAGTGAAATAGAGCCAGTAATTGTCACAGGGCAGGTCAAAAAATCCTAGTTGTTAAAAAAACATTAAAAAAAAAAAAAAAGCAAACAAAACCACTATCAGGGATAAACTGAGGTAGAAGAACTCTACAGACTTCCCCCATATTCTCATTCTCTCTCTCTCTCTCTCTCTCTCTCTCTCTCTCTCTCTCTCTCTCTCTCTCTTTTGGTTTTTCGAGATAGTTTCTCCATGTAGTTTTGGTGCCTGTCCTGGATCTCGCTCTGTAGCCCAGACTGGCCTCAAACTCACAGAGACCAGCCTGGCTCTGCCTGCTGAGTGCTGGGATTAAAGGCGTGCGCCACCACTGCCTGGCAGACTTCCCCCATTCTTTTTTTTTTTTTGGTTTTCCGAGACAGGGTTTCTCTGTGTAGCATTGCGCCTTTCCTGGAACTCACTTGGTAGCCCAGGCTGGCCTCGAACTCACAGAGATCCGCCTGACTCTGCCTCCGAGTGCTGGGATTAAAGGCGTGCGCCACCACTGCCCAGCCCCCATTCTTAAACCTATAGAAATGCTAGATGAAATTTAACTCTATACCTCCTACACAGAACTAAGCATGAAATCAAGAAAGGGCTTCACAAGTAGAAATACGAGCAAGTGATAAAGCTGAGGGCTAAAGAATGTCACCCAACTAGTTTTTTAAATTTTATTTTTAATAATTTATTGCTTTTTATATATTTATTGTGGGGGGGGGGGTTGTGAGCCTTGACCCATGTTTCCTTCCACTATGGAGGTCCTAGGGGGCCAAACTTAACTCATAGAGATCTGCTTGTTTCTGCCTCTTGGAATGCTGGGATTAAAGGCATGTGCTACTTACCATACCTGGGGCCCCCAGCTATTGTTCTTAACAGGGGTGAGGACTGGGATTTAATCATTCCCCACCCCCCCACCCCCCAGAATTCAAATTGCAGGTCTCTGGCATGTCAAGAACCAGAACTGAAATAACTACATAAAAGGAAGAAACCTTGAAAGATTACATTTACTACGGCCCATGAACTGGGCCTGGCAAACCTACACACCAGGTCAGAGGCAGCATGGAACTCTGCCATCACCACACAGCAACCAATGAAAGTCAGGCTCTTACTAAGGCACAAATGTACACTTTAAATCCACACCAGCCAAACCAAAGGAAGCAGCTAAGCAGGGGGAACCCCAGCAGAGGAGAAAACAAAACACCCTCAAGTAGACAAGTCTTCCAGAAATAAATCCCTACAAAATGAGCTTGCCAAGAAAACAGCAACTCAGCACAAGAGGAAATGGACTCTTAATGCAGGAGAGGACAGGACAAAAGGAAAAACATGCATCCGAATATAAAAGCATGTATCAAAGGAAAGTCAAATATGGATACTTGAAAGAAAGCTAAGCAAAGTCTTTTCATTCCTTTTGTATGCTTGAAGCTTCCATAACAAAAATAGGTTTTGTTTTGTTTTTTGTTTTGGTCCGTCCCCGTCCCCATCCGTCCGTCCGTCCCCCCGTCCTTCGTCCCGGCCCCCCCCCCCCCCCCCCAGCCTCAGACAGGGTTTCTCTGTGTAACTGTCCTGGCTGTTCTGGATCTCACTCTGTAGACCAGGCTGGCCTCAGATTAAAGGTGTGCACCACCATTGGCCAGCCAAAAAAAATTTTTTTAAACATTTTTTATTTTACTTTCTGTATATGATCATTTTGTCTGTTTGTCTGCATGTATGTCTGTACACCACTTATGTGCTCCTGGAACTGGCGTTACAGACAGTTGTGAGCTGCCAAGTGGGTGCTGGGAATTGAACCGGGGTTCTCAGGAAGAGCAGTCAGTGCTCTCAACCTCTGAGCCACCTATCCAGCCCAACAAAAAAGTTTAAAGGAATTAGCTAGGCAGTAGCGCACACCTTTCATTGCAGTACTCAGAAAGCAGGCGGATCTCTGTGAGTTAGAGGCCAGAATGATCTACAAAGTCAGTCGAGTTCCAGGACAGCCAGGGCTATATATAGAGACCCTGTCTTAAAAAAACAAATGAATAACAACAACAACAACAAATATATATATATATATATATATAATTTAAAATTTATTTTTCCCCAAGCACTTGCTTTGAAAGCAAGGGGACCCAAGTTTGATCCCCAGAACCCACATATAAATGCCAGGTGTGGTGGCACATGCTTGTGTTCCCATCAGTGGAGAGGCAGAGTTAGAAGGATCCCTGGGGCTTACTGGCCAGTATTCCTGTGGATAACACACACACACACATCCTGTGGATGACATGCACCTGAACATACACATACTTGACCAAGAAAAAAACTGTCCAAGAAAAAAAAGTGTTAGTTGAAAGAGAGGAAATGACCACAAATCAGGCTTATGGGACAGAACAGGGTTCAAATGGAATAGATAAAAGAGAGTCCGAATCTAGAATACTATTGTCAAGCACAAAACAGTAGAGTAAAAATTTAAAAACAAAGATATACAAAGATCAGCAACCAGGCTCACACCACGCTACACTCTCCAACAAGAAAAAACGGGATTAAGGAAGACAAAATAAATGGTCAATGTAGGGACCCAGGGTCCACAGGGCTATGAACAAAGTATAAAAGGGAAAAAGAAAGGTATGAAGAAACGATTCATACTCACCATGGCTGAATTTATTACAAACTTAAAAACTCAGTGAAGAACTAAAGGAAAATAAAGCTAGAGAATAGAATACAAGTAGTGGTGAGGAAAAAAAAATACATAAACTTGGTAAGTATAGAGAATTGGCGGGGCGGCGGTGGTGGTGGTGGTGGTGGTGGTGGTGGTGGTGCATGCCTTTAATCCCAGCACTTGGGAGGCAGAGCCAGGCAGATCTCTGTGAGTTCAAGGCCAGCCTGGTCTATAGAGCGAGATCCAGGACAGGCTCCAAAACTACAGAGAAACCCTGTCTCGAAAAACCAAAACCAAAACCAAAATAAAACAAAACAAAAAAGAAAAAAAAGAAAAAAGAAAAGAAAAAGTAAAGAATTGACTTTTAAGGGGAAAAAATTAGAGAAAAGCAAAAACAGAACAAACTGGAACTAAAGTACAAACCACAAGAGGCTCCAAGTCAGAACTGGGGTGTCAGAAGTCAAAACACAGAATTACTTAGGTACTATGGTTTGCTGAAAGATTAAGGATGCAAATTACAATCTAAAAGTAACCAATAAAAATGTGCTGGGGGTAAGTGGGCGTGGGGTGGCTCAGCATGTACAGGCATTTGCCATCCAGCCTGACAACCTGGTTCAATCCCTAGAAGCCACATGGTAGGAAGGGAGAACTGAATCCTCCAAGTTGACTGACTTCCACATGTACGCTATGGCATGTATTTGTACATACACTCTAAATAAATATAATTTTAAAAATGCCTGTCAGGAGGTTAAGGCAAGAGCATGACTCAAGTCTAGGAGTTGGGGACCAATCTAGGTAAAAGTGAGACCCACATCTCAAAAAAATAAAAAGTAACCAAAAGAAGAATAGAAAGTAAAGTTTCTAAAACCATGTAAGAGATAAAGAATAAATAAAGACAACAACTAAATAAATGAAGACAGGAATGGAGAAAAACAAGAGGGGCATTCTTAAATCAAAATCAAAACAAGAGGGTGGAAACAGATCCACATGTGAGACTCAGAATGTGTAGCTCAGTGGTACAGCACTTGTCAGGCATGCACAGTCCCTGAATTTTAAAAGAAACAAGAAGTAAATCTACATATATCAATCCCATAACCAAATACTAACCAAAAAAAAAAAAAAAAAAAAAAAAAAGTCTTTTTTTATAAAAAAAATTTAAATTAACCCTTCCCAAAACCCCAAAAATAAAAAAAAAAAAAAAAAAAAAACAACAAAAAAAAACCCCAAAACAAAAAACAAACAAAAAAAAAAAAAAAAAAAAAAAGAGGCTGTTTTTGTATCAGAATACTTTAATTAAGCTCTCCCAGAACCTGGTCATACAAAAACAAAAACAAAACAAACAAACAAAACAAAACAAAAAAAAACCTTAGAATATAAAGAAGATCTAAGTAAATGCAAATTAACAAACTCAATCCAATAGACAAAGATAACTCTGTATCTATCAAGTAGAGAACACACATTGTTTTCAAGGACATTTATAGAAACTAAATCATATATAAAGCTAAAACAGAAAATATCTTAAATTTCAGAGACTCAAAAGCATGCCGATTTTCAAGGGCCAAAATTTGTAGAATACAGCAAAAGTGAGATTGATTCAAGAAAAGTATTTATAGCCTAAGATGTATTTGTTAAATAACAAGAATTCTAGAAAATGTGTTACAGCTAAAAGAAAACAAATTTGTGTAAATAAAACCAACAAATTTAAGTAAGATCAGCAGATCATATTAACCTCAAGAAAAAGGGCTGGTCAGTGGTTGCCAGGAGCCAGCAGGCAAGGAAGGCTGAAACAGTACAACACGATTTCCAGGGCAGCAAAGTTGTTCTGTATCATGGTGGATACACATCACTATACATTTGCTAAACCCACAGAATACAGTAAGAATGCATCCCAAAGGCTGGCAGCTCGATGGCTCAGAGAGTAAAGGTAATCACTGCCAAGTCTGATGACCAAGTGGAAGGACTCTAGCAAGTTAGCTCCCGACCTTCACACATTCACACCTTCACCACGGGATGCGCACATTTAGACACCACCACCCCCCGCACACAAAATAATGTCATGAAATCTATTTTGTAATAATTTCTTTAAAAAGAATTCACCCTAATGTTAACTACACACTCAAGTGACAATAATGTGTCAATGTAATTTCCTTGATTGTAATAAACGTACTCTCTGGTGTAAGATTTGATAGTGATGAAGGATGGGGAGGAGCGATAATCACTGTATCTTCTGCTTAATTCTGCTATAGATTGAATAGATAATCTATTTTAAAAAATGTATGGTTGGCAGGATACCTCAGTGGGTAAGGGCACTTGCTTCTGAGCTTGATGACCTGAGTTTGAGATTCAGAACCCATAAGGTAGATGGTGAGAACCAATTCCCACAGGTTGGTCCCTGATCTCCACAGACAATAATGTAATAATAATTTTTAAAAAGGTTTAGCGCAAATGAGGCAGACACTAACCCTGCCATCCCCCCACTAGCCACCCACCCTGCCCACAAGCACGAAATGTAACCAGTCACAGGAACGCAAAGTAAATGAGAAGAACAAGTAAAGCAGAGTAAATGAAAAGAAGGTAGAAGCAGCAAAATCTCGAGTGCCTGCTATGCCATGACTGTACTGTCTGCTGGAATACAAATAAGTGTGGTTCCTGTCCTCTGGAGCTCACCAGCTAGTCTGTGGTTCATCCGGTCTGTGGGTTGAACAACCCTTTCAGAGGGGTGGCATATCAGATACCCTGCATTTCAGATATGTACATTATGATTCATAACAGTAGCAAAATTACAGTTATGAAGTAGCAACAAAAATAATTTTATGGTTGGGGGTCACCACAACCTGAGGAACTGTACTAAAGGATCGCAGCGTTAGGAAGGTTGAGAACCACTGCTCTAGCCTACGAATGAGACATCAACCAACCAACACAAACATAAAATATGTAAAACATAATGTTCAATGACAGCATACAGAGAGAACCTGATCCTGCACTGAGGGCAAAGATAGGACTTCTGAGGAAATGACAGTTACGATGGAGAACTGAAGGAGAGAAAGAACAAACCTGGGCAAGAGTGCCCAGGCAGAATGATCACCACAGCAAAGGCCACAGTTCTTAAAACAGTGACGAGACAGATTACTAAAGTCAAGGCTAAAGACGATGAGGCAGGTCTTAGAGATGCAGATTTTGAATTTTATAATGAGAACACCTGACATCTGTAGAGGACATTAAAGCAGTGACACAATCTGATTCAGTTTCTAGATCATTACAGGCTATGTCGAATGGATTAGAAAGTGGGGTGAGCACAGACTTGGAGGAGGCAGGTAGGTGATGGCGGACAAGCGGCAGGATTCTAGATATCTAGAGGAGAAGATTGATAAGCTTTGGTGATGGGCTAGAAACAGGGTGACAAGAGCAAGTATGAAATAACCCAACTCCAAAGTTTCTGGATGAATGACTAAGTGTCTAACAAGGCCATTTTCTGAGAAGGAAAATGCAAGAGGAAATGATTGTAGGGTGGGTATCAACACCAAGAGTTCAGTTTTTTCAGTACTTGAAGAATGGGTGCAGGAGGATCAGGAGTTAAGGGCAGCCTCAGCTATATAGCATGCTGGAAAACAACCTAGGCTACTTGATACTTAAGATCCCGTCTTTTAAAGAAAAGTTTTTAGTTGTTTTACAGGTACTAAACTTGAGATGTGAGTAGGATATCTTTTTGGTTATTTATTTTGGTGGTTTTTTTTTTTTTGGGGGGGGTTGGTTTGTCCAGACAGGGTTTCTCTGTGTAGCTTAGAGCCTTTCCTGGAACTCACTTGGTAGCCCAGGCTGGCCTCGAACTCACAGAGATCCGCCTGGCTCTGCCTCCCAAGTGCTGGGATTAAAGGCGTGCGCCACCACCGCCTGGCTTATTTTGGTGTTTTGACACAAGGTTTTTCTGTGTAGCTCTGGCTGTGTGGGAACACACTCTGTAGACCAGGTTAGCCTTGAACTCAGAGATCCCCCTGCCTCTGCCTCTCAAGTACTAGGATTAAAGACATGCATCACCACTGCCCATTGTGAGTAGGATATGAATGTAAATGTTAAGCAGTCAGTTGGGATTATATATGCTGATCTCAGACCAGAAACATAGATTCAAGTAACATATATGCTTCATCATGACTGAAATCCAAATAAAAGAGCCTCCCAAGGATGGCATAGCGAAGGCTTAGAATAATACCTGGAGAACTAGGTGAAAAGAAAGCACTACAGGATAAAGAAACATAAGCAGAAAGAAGAAAATACTTCAAAGAGGGAATGGTCAATGGTATCCAACCCTCTTCTGAAATATCAAATGCGGTCAGGGAAGCCCGGACTAGGCAACATGACAGCCATTAGAAACTTTAGCAAAGAAAAATGGAAGGCTCAGGGTTCTGGTTGGAGTGTTTTGGCAAAATGAAATGTAAGGTGTACAAGTCCTTTGAGAAACCATGACTGGGGAAATGTGCAGTCCAGGATTTCTTTAAAAAGTAAATTCACTGTCTTTTAACAATCACATGATGTGTGAATTTGAAGACTACAGCTTTGTTGTTTGTTTGTTTTGTTTTAAAGTTTGAGAGATGATGTTTAATTGCAGAGAATGCTTCAGAAGGGAGGGGTCTAAAAAGTCAGGAAATAGAAGTCATCACTGATGGAGCAAGTCTCTCAAAGCCTAGGAGAGAGTGGGACCTAGGACATATACAGAGGGATTAGTCTTTGAGGGATAAGGACCAAACTAAGCCAGTTATCATTTCCGAAACACTCACATAGCCCTGTGCTAACATGAAAAGCAGAACAAAGTACATGGTTCATGTTTCCACAAGCCTGAATAGTTTCAGGGGACTCTAGAATACTTATGTTTGGCCACAGGCCTAGAAAACCTAAAGGAATTGTCCTCAAGTAGTATCTAGGATTTACATCTTACCTACCAATCCAGTAAGGACTAAAAATTAGAGTCTTAAGAAGTACTTAGGATGGCCGAGCAGTGGTGGTGCACACCTTTAATCCCAGCACTCGGCAGGCAGAGCCAGGCAGATCTGTGAGTTTGAGGCCAGCCTGGTCTACAGAGCAAGATAGGCACCAAAACTACACAGAGAAACCCTGTCTCAAAAAAAACAAAAAAACAAACAAACAAAAAAGTACTTAGGAATTAATGACAACTCAACCTAACTTTAGACATTATATGCTTTTTACAAAGATGGTTCACATTTCTATTTTTCTTCTACCTTTGTAGCATCTATAAAACAACCCCAGGGCAGGCAGTGGTGTCCCGAGCCTTTAACCCCGGTACTCGGGAGGCAGAGCCAGGCGGATCTCCGTGAGTTCAAGCCAGCCTGGTCTACAGAGCGAGATCCAGGACAGGCACCAAAACTACACAGAGAAACCCTGTCTCGAAAAACAAAAAACCAACCCCAATGATGGTGGGAGAAGTACCGTCCCTCTGGAAACCGATGTACTCCTGGGTCCAGTGCAAACAGTTAAAGTGCTTTTTCAAAGCACTGTAACAAACAAGTGGTAGAGCTAGCATCTAGAGCCACACCTCCTGTCTCTCAAACAAAGACTGATCTAACAATCAAATCTGCTAGGAGGTAACAGGTGGGTCAAGTATCTGCCTTAATCTTTGGGGTTAACTGTGGAGGGGCAACCAAGCTCTCTCATAAACTGCCATAAATATCACGGATAGTTCACAGGGCTGGGCTGGAAGAGCCTCAAGGTGTAGATCCCAACACTCTCCCAGGTATAGTGTGTTCACTGTAATGACTACCTAAGGCCACAAACTCAAAATGGACATTAAAAATAGAATTAAGTCAGGTGTGGTGACACACACTTTTAATCCTAGCACTCAAGAGGCAGAGGCAGGCAGATTTCTGTAGTTTGAGGCCAGCCTGGTCTATATAGCAAGTTTTAGGCCAGCCAAAGCTACATAGTGAGACCCTATCTCAATCAACTAATTAATTAATTAATTAATTAAGATAAAAAAAACAGGAGAAGGTGGACATGGTGGTATAGACCTTTAATCCCAGCACCTGGGAGGCAGAGGCAGACAGATCTCTGAGTTCGAGGCTACAGAGAGTGTTTCAGGACAGCCAGGGCTACACAGAGAAAACCTGACTGGAAAAACCAAAAAAGAAGAATAGAGAATACACAGAAAGACCTTGTTTCAAAAATCAAAATAAAGCAAAGAAAAAATAAATAAGCAGCAGCAAAAATAACCAGAAATGAAGAAAACTCAAGGCTGTCAAACTCCTCAGCTACTAAGAGCAGTGCACAAACAACAATCTTTGAAAGCACAGCCTACTCTGCCTAATGAAACAATGGACAGCAGGGTTTCTCAACCTTAGCCCTTTCGACTAGACAATTCCTTGTTGGGAGTGAGCAAATCTTGTCCAATACTCTGTGTGATGTTTAGCAGCCTCCGTGGCTCTTCTCACTAGATGCTAGGAGTACACATCTGCTTCCAGATGCAGGCACAACACTGCTAAATGTCCAGCAGTAAAGAAGGATCAGCTTCAACTGAGAGCCACTGATCTAGACAGACAGTGATTCCAGACACTGGGGGCATGAAGACACACTACAGAGAAAATGGAAAGTGCCTTTTCTTTCCAGTCGACAGTTTAATCAAGTTTTGCAAATGTTTTGCATGAAGTACTTATCAATTATGTACCAAGTAGGCCTACTGATGGGCCCACACACTAGAGGGACAGATCCTGGAAAGCTGTTTGTCAGAGCACTAGAATAAAAGGACAGATGCCACACTGCAAGCTAATTACCCAGCAGGAATTAATCTCACATAGTAAGACATGACTAATTTGATTTTTTGAGACAAAGTCTCATGTAGCACAGCCTGTCCTCAAGCTCAACTACATAGCCAAGGATTATTTGGAACTTCTGATTTTCTTTCTTTTACATCCCAAATGCTAGACTGCAGAAGTATGTCACCATGTCATTTATGGGATGCTAGGGATCAAGCTCAGGGTTTATGTGTGCCGGGTAAGCACTCTGCCAAATGAATTACACTTGAGCCCAATTTCCATTTTTGTATGCCATTAATAAGCACTTTATTAACTGCACACAAATTTAATGATTTAGTTAAACAAACTAAACCAAGTTATGCTCCTTTCTGTCTACCAGTGCACATCAAACTAAATGATCTTCCCACCTGCCTTGGAGCTTCCTTGGCATCTACCCTGCAGAGGTGCTGCCACAGGCTAGAGGCAGCAAACAGCTCCCAGATGTTCACAACTGGCGATACCCTGTTCTCATTAACATGTGATCAGCAAGCTTTAAGGAGGGTTAGGAATTCTTCAGTTGCAAGTTTTCTGAAATATGATTCTTCCATCCTAGAAGGCAACTCTGAACAAAGCCTTGTACAACACATGGGACTGAGGAGGGGCCATGAACCCCAGTTGAGCGATGAACCCCAGTAAATTTCAGTGCTTTGCACTGAGCTGGCAATGCAAAGCCACACATATTGAAAGTGTCTGGCATAGTACGCAGAAAAGCAGACCTATAAACTCTAGCCCCCACATGCCTATCAAACTATCCCTCATCTTCCTGTTCTAAGGAAGGAAACCTAGCTCCACTAATGGGCTCAAGACAAAGCCTGTATTGCCGAAACACCCACTATCCAGGCAGCAGAAGACCACCCCTAAAGGGCCAGCACCCCCGCCCCAAGTTGGCTGAGTGATCTCCTTTGAGAAAAGGGACACTCAGTTCTTTGTTGTCTTGTTTTACAATTATTTACTCTGCCCATAGAAATCTGACGGGTTTTAGAATGCTGGGCTCCATAGTATTATCCATCTTCCCATCACCCTGGTGTCAGAGAATGAGCCAAGCCTTAGAAGCAAATATTTTGCAAGGCTTTCTTTGAGAAGAGAATCCATGAGGTAATTTTGATCCTATGTGCTGTAAGAACAGGACTTCAGAAACAAAGGCTAACTGTGCTGCCCTTAAGCTTTTCAGTTCGTAAATGACTGTCCAGCCCCTCACCAACTCCTGTAAAACACTTTCTGAGAATCTACTTTGGTATGTATATGAATGTTTGAAACACAACATTTGTTTTAGAATATCTGCATCACAGAGCAGACTCAGCAGGGTTTCAGCTGAGTTAAGTTACTGCATCCCACCTCCAACCCTAACTTGAGGTTGCTGCAACACCACTGCTAGACATCTGGCTCCCTGAGGGAGAGCCATGCCTGTAGTAGATAGCCCTGGCACAAAGACTCTGCCCAAATAGATTGTTTAGAATAAAGGACACTATAACTCATTAACAATTAAGATCTTGTGTCAACTGTAAAAGGTCTTTGAATTGTTGCTGCAGCAAGTGCTACTTAACTTCTCTCTAAAAGTTAATTACTTAAAGAACAAAAGACTGAAGAACAAAAACAGCTAGTCTCATGGTCTGATGGTTTTTACAGGCTCTCTCAGAGCTACGTTTTTAGTCTTCTGTCCAAAGCATAACTACACACACACACACACACACACACACACACACACACACACACACAAGCACATTACTTACTTCTTTAAAAACATGTTTAAGGGCTGGTGAGAGAGCTCAGCAGGTTAAGGCACTTGCCACCAAGCCTGCCAACCTCAGTTCCATCGTAGGATCCACTCGGTAGAGAGAACTGACTCCTCCTGTTCTCTGACCTCTACCTCTTCATGAGGCATGCCCACACACACAGACCTCCTACTTACACTACAACATGCACAAGCACACGCGCAGAGTAAAAATTTAAAGTTAGTACTTAAAGCAAGGTTTCAAACAAGGAAGGAGGTGGGGAGGATAGCACATCTGGTAAAGGCACCTTCCACTAAGCCAGCCTGGGTTCGATTCCTGAGCCCCACAGGGTGTAAAGAGAACTGACTCCCACAAGTTGTCCTCTGACCTCCGTATACCACTGTGGTATGCATATGCCCATGTACATACACAAAATCAGTAAAATGTAGTAAAAAGTTAACACTCACACAAAAACAACAACAAAAATAAAGCAAAGGAGGAGCCCAAAGACCAACCTGAAAAACTAAGTTTACAAGAGGAACAAGAAGTGGCCGTCAAAGGTTTTAAGACACCGTTCCTCACTGCTTCCCTGACAGAGTTCTTCTCTACATTCAGAAGGAAGGTAAATTTAGAATGAAGCATTAGGCCTGAGCTACTCTGGCATTTATGAAAACATCTTTGGCAGGTGTTCTGTCAAACAAGTCTATATTTAGTATGTATGCCTCAGAAACTTAAATGAACTCAAAGGGTTTGAGCTGCCAACAGCCAGCCTCCAGAGCACTGAGCTGTGCAGCCACGGGGCGGCTGCCATACAGAACGCTGGGCTGGGCGCCCTGCCACAACGTACACGTGTGCATGCACACGCCAGTCCTGAAGAGTCTCTTTTTTCAAAGCTCTAATGGCTTGACCTCAACACCTGCTGCACTTCCTGAAGACAGACAGGCTCTGGAGCTCCACTTGTTCCTCACACACGGCTGCACTTTCTAGGAATGACCGCACACACACAGAGGCTGGCCAGCTGCCAAGGCGGGGGCAGCAGCCGCCTCGGGCCTGAACTTTCCCAGCGCTGTCAGGGCGGTTCCTGCTGTAAGCTGACTCAGCGGCCAGCATGGAACTGTGCCAACCACACAGCAGTGCAGGGGCTGCCGGCAATTCACAGATGTTTTACTAAACCAAAGAAATCAGCCAGAAGGCAGATCTGGGCTGGTGGCCAGGTGCCGCTGTCGTGGAAGATGGGATTCTGATTCCAGTCTTAGCTTTGCTGCTACCCCCTTGGGTGATCTGCGTCTCCCAGTACCTTCTCTGCCTCAGAGGGATGCCCATTAGGATGTGGAAAGAGGAAGGTTCAAGAGTTGTACAAGACAACTCCTGCAGCATATCTGCCATGTGCGTGGCACCAAACAGGCATTAACATGGTTCACTTGCTCTCTTTACAACATCCTTGAGAAATGCCTTCTTATTAGCAGTACTAGTACTGTTTTTACTTTGTACCCCACGAAGGCCTCACTCATAACCCTCCTGTCTCAGTCTCACAAATTTAGTTTTTGAATATAAACCATACTTAGCTTCATTATTTTCAATGTGCAGTTGATAAAACACAGGCTCAGAACAATTTAGAATGCTACCAAAAGATGGGATTAGAACCTACTACTGACACTACTGTTAAAAAAGTCAGGTAAACTGCACAGGGCTCCTTGAGTCAAGCTGCCTATTTTTCAGCTTCCAAAGGACCTTTTCAACTATGACTTCCCAGGTGCCCTTTTGTAAGTCATAGCTCTTCACAAATGGCTTCTAAGTAGCATCACTGTACTACATAGACGGTGCATGTGTAAACTCAGAATATCTAGGTACTAGTGGCCTTATCATGAATGCCCTGCCTATAACACCAACAAATCACCCTGGAACAACTTACCATTACTCTCATACTTTGAACAGTGAAAAACTGCAGTGTAGGTCACAAAGAAATTATAAAGACAAAGGCTTAGTTGAGAAGAGATCCCCTAGGCTCCACCCTCCGAAACAATTCACTATTAGGACTCTACTGCCTGCCTTTATAAAAAAAACTTCCTACTAGCATGCTGGAGGCTCTAGTCCCTAGCACCACCAAACTCTAGCTCCACCCTCCCAAAGAAACAAGCAAAACTCCCTAGTTGACTCTGATATGCAATCATGTTTGGAACTAATTTCAACTTTCTTTGAGTAAAAAGGGAATTCTGAGGTCTCCCTTCCATCTTTCTTTCTTTCTCTCTCTCTCTCTTTTTTTTTTTGGT
>CABHPP010149648.1:0-25965 GCA_902168425.1 Peromyscus attwateri
ACCATGTAACATCTCAAAATAATCTCCATATAAAATTTTCATATAAAATTTTCTCAAGAAATTTTGGTGAGTTACAGAGTCCTACTGAAATTGAAGAAATAATAATGACTCTTTTGATCTTCACACATTTTCTAAAAGATATTTAAATATTCAATGAAAGTCTTAAAAATAGATACATCTTTCCCTAATCCTATATCAAGAAAACCATTTTGAAAGAGTTATTACATATCAAAATATGACTTATGAAAAATTATCTTAGGTAATTTACAAATGTAAAGAAATAAAAAAAATGAACAACTATTTTGAAATTATCAGAACAACTATTTGGTAATTTAGATAAATCAAAAAAGTAAAATATATAAATATATTTCTAATAATATTCATGACTTAAAAAGCAGATAAATACAACATTAAGGGAAATAAAGTGTCCAAGGGGAAAAAAAAAACGTGTAATTTTACTGTATTTTTACATATATATGCATACAAATACATGTGAAAGTAGAGGTATGTATGGGACCAAAAGTAAATAAAACAGTATTTTCTCATTAACAGTTGCATATGATTGGCTGCATAAATATCAGATTTTTAAAAACTTGCATTTTTCAATGATAAATGACTAAATCCAAAGTTACACAGTGCTCAAAGACTGCATATATAGTGTGTTATTATGAAGAATAATCTATTCATCAAAACTCTTATTTGTCAAGCCAGAAAGCTTATATTCATTATACAAACTATTGGGGCTTTTGTTTTGATTTTGTTTGTTTGATTTTTAATTTAAGATAGATTTTAAACCTACTCAGATGTGACTTCATTTAGGAAATAATTTAAAAATGACTTATATCCACACATTTAATCTAGGCTTTTAAAATATAATCAGAGAGTAATAAGGAGATATTTGCTACTGTCAACAAATTGTGTTAGTTACATACTAATGTTTTACTTTGTAACATGAAATCATGACTTGAAGATTAAAGCATTTATTTACAACAATTCAGATTAACTTTTTCTCACATACAGCTACAGACTTTTCTTGATGTGTTTATACTTCTCTACTTGCCCCTTCTCTTTCAAAGAACATTTGAAATATTATACTTGTTTGAATGAGAGTTCAATTATTTTTCAATAATTAAAAAGTGTTCCTCTGAAGTTTATGCTTTTTTTCTGAGGATCTCTGGCTTCATACCTCTGAAGATGAAAATGAGTTATCTACATGTAGAGACAAACACAACAGAATGAGTACATGGTTAATAAATGTCCTTTTTGAGATTATAACAAAATTATAACAATTACCCCTTCACATTCCTCCCTCCAGACTCTCCCATATACCACCTTGCTCTCTTTCAAATTCATATATTCTTTTTTAATATATTGTTACTGCCATAACTTTAAAGAATAGTAGTAGTAGTAGATGATTCATTTGAAAAAGAGTCATATGAATAAACTGCCAGTTCATTGCAAATCCTGCTATCACAGCCTAGGTTCTATGTGCTACAGGAAATCCCTTTAGATCTAAGTAGCAGTTATATAAATTGTATGTACAAAAGACTTTCTGAGAAATCATAGTTAGTACCTAGGACTCCCAAAGACCAAATGGTTCCCTAGACTCCTCCCACAGTATAAAGCTGAGTTGTCTTCTCTGAAAAAAAAGTGGAGTTTTCCTTGAAAAACTAAGGAACAGACATCTCTAACTTTGATTAAGTTGCTGTCAAATTCACAACTTTTTTTTCTTCTTATCCCATGATCTTACAAGGTAAAGATAAGTGAAGGAAAATATTTATACTCAGGCTCTTGTCTTGAAATCCTTGAAATAAGATGGCCTGACATGAAAATACGGATGAAAACATATTGAGAATTCATAGACCAAATTCTGGCTCTGCACTGGGAGTGTGTGACCTGGCTGGCAATGCAGAAATGTAAGACAGAAGGATGAAGAATTGCTCCACAGGTAAATCAGGGTCTTGAGCTTTAAAACCAAGTGTGATAAAGTCTGTGGAATATTGCATTGGGTGGCTCCTCCTCCCCAGCTCTATTGAAAGGGATATTAATCCCTCAAAAAGAACATTGCCAACACTTCAAAAATCCAATTTGTGAACAATGTTCAAGTGTCTGAGAATGCACATTTATAATCTTAACAACCTAGTCACGCTGAAGTTAGAGAAAATTGTCATTCATTTTCAACTATCAGAGGGTGTCATACCTTGAAAAGAAAATTAACATCAGAAAGAAAGGAATTTTTCTAAAAAATTGAAGAGAAAAATGACAAAGGATATAGGTCCTCTGTTCCATAGACAATAATGTTTAGCTTGCTGGTACTGAGGCAAAGTACATCTTAATCTTTTTGTTGGAGGTTGCACTAATGCCTTTTTTTGTGATCTTTATTAAACACTTAAGAATGTACCAGGTTCTGCTGACTCCCCATGAGAGGCCTTACCTTCTTGTAGGAGGGAATGGGAGGTGGATGGGTGGGTGGGGAAAGGCTGGAGGGGTGGGAGGAGGGAAGAGGGGGATCTGTGATTGGTATGTAAAATTAATAATAAAATTTCTTAATTAAAAAAAATAATATTGTTATTGGCATGCTTCCAAGAGGATTCATGTGGCAGGTAAAAAGCCTAAAAAAAAATACATCTTGAGTATAAGTCAAAATTAAAGGGTGGACCATATATATTTGAATACATTTATCAAAATATAAGCTTAAATACATGATAAAATCAGAAATCACTTTATAGATTATCATTAATAACACTGTTTTTCTTCATCTGTAATTGCTAATAGCAGTTGCCATAGTACCCTGAAGAACAATGGGAAAAACAAATTGGTAGTAGTCTAATTAACACAAGATATGTGCTTCTTAAACACTGCTTATACCGCTACTACTGCTACAGTCACCACCAGTTATTCCACAATTACCAATAACAAATTGGCGATAATAACTCCTGTCATTATTGACTCTGTTTTTGTATATCCATTAGCACTTCTTTTTGTTTGGTCAATAGCATGTACACACACACACACACACACACACACACACACACACACAAATAAAACTAAATAAGAATATTTTAAAATTATTCCTTTAGATTTGGTACAATAAGATAGGTAAGAACAAATCAAAGCCATAAACTCTCAACACATGCTATGAAAGTTTAAAGGGCTATTTCTTTCATCGTTTCTTATCGTTGTAATGAAATTTGTAAAGGAACTCCCCTGTCATATGTCTTTCTAAAGCCAATAGTGGTAGATAGAGTCAGAATCGATAACAATGAATAGATAGCTTATTGGAATAGAAAATAGTAAAGCTAGGTACACCATATTTTGTTGCAAGTTCCAAGACCACCACCCCGTTGTTATTTTCCTTGCCTTTCCTGGATATGCAGTGTAAGCACTCACTCTGCTTAAGGCACTTGGACACATGTGCTAAAAACAGCCTGTCAGGCTGGCAACAGGAATTTCACAGGACATCAAAGAATCCATATGATGCTTTTAAAATACCTTGAAGTTCATTTAAGCAGAAACTGGAAGAATTAATTAAGGTTGAAAAATAAAATGACAACTATTATTTCCAAGGAATTGGACCAAGGAACTAAACAACCAAGATGCATCTCTATTCTCATGTTTTGTTTTGTTTTGTTTTTTTCTTTTTCCCTCCAGTGTCTGTCTTGGTGTTTAGATGCTATGGTGCACCCCTCTCACTACACTCGTGGCTGTAGATGGGCACCCCACAGTTCCTCAGTTTACAATTTGTAATTCCAGCTATGTGTGGAGGGTCCCAGAGTGTCTATGAATCTCAATCCAGAATTCTCTGGAGACACAGCAGGGTTGGCCCAGCAGGAGACAGCAGCCTGTCTCTCCCTGATTAATTGTGACCAAAGTGCCAGTGTCACATAGTACAACAGCACTTAATCCCTGGAGGGATAAGAGGTCATTTTGAAATGGAAAAAGTATTCTAAAGTGTACTTATATCATCTTGTGTTATGCTTGAGGCTGACTCCCCAGTGGGGTTGGCCAGCCACTTTCCAGAAACCGTGCCCATGTCAAATTATTTCCAATGTAAGACTCTCTTTAGAATATGCCCTATGACCAAACCCACCTTTCCTTCACTGACAGGTAACTGCTTAGATATTTTTTACTTCTCCATGCAATGTTATACCAAATAAAGGAAAATTGGAAAAGGAAAATAAAATTTCATGCTGTACTTTGTGCCTTGCTATTTGCTAACGATGCTTTATAGATGCTCATGAACAAAGTCATGTATCTTTCACAAATAAGGATTTGGGTACATTTGAAGCATACCCCCCAGTTAAATTAAATTAAAGTGATCTAATTATCCTATAGAGTTGACTCAGCAAGAAATATGAAGTTTTACTGGGGCTAATTTCAGTCTATAAATTACATAGACCAATAAAGCAACAGAAGCTGCAAAAGTCATCTAACTGATAAATGGGTGAGCAAAATATTGTTCTCATTTGTTCAATAGAGACACAGACAATCAGAGTTAGGATCAGTGGAGATTCCATCTACAATCACTAGCTACCATCAGCACCTTCATAACATTGTATATCTTTTAAACACTGTCTGCCCTTTCTTTAATTCAGTACCCTCCCTTCTAACTAGCTTGATCTCCTCAGTTATGAAGAAACTTGTTTGAACTGGGTAAGCAAATAAAAATTTTAATCTAATTTTATCCTTGTAGTAAGTTACTTGGATCATGACTTGCATATACATGCCCCTTTCTAAGAGTTTAAAATCAGAGCAACTAAGTAAGGTAACTTTCAAGCTTGCATTAACATATGAAAGCCTGACAAGATTTATTCATTCAAGTAGTTTTAGTCTGAAGTTTAAGTACAATATTTGGCTTCTAATTACACTAATACATAAGAACCAAGGATAATGCTTTGGGCTTTAATATATAATAATGGTATTTTTTGAAAATGCATAGTATTTGACTATACAGTACTAAGCTGACAACTGCTAAACAGGATTATTCTCTTGAGAATAATCAACATTTCTAAAGAATAAGCTAAGAAAGAGGATGGTATGCTCATACAAAAATAAAAGAAATACTCAGATGTGAGACCTGCAGTTTGTTCCAGCTCTCCAATGTCATTTATGCATAATCACCCTCTCAACTTGACAGATCTCACTCATAACTTAATTTTAACCAATCCAACACTCCTTTCCCATCCTACCCCCATTGCAGCAGTCTCCAAAATCCCAGGTCTTCGGTCATTAATTAACAAAGATTTATGAATCTATACTTCATACTTTTTAGCAGAACCTGTGTTATTATCCCAACAAATTAGCATCTCTGAGAACCATCGTTCCAAAATTTCTTCATGAATCTACCTACTAATTATCACCAACTTCATGGTGAAATTAGTCACTGTGAGCCACATTAGAACTCTGTTCTATGGCTACAAGACAAACAGGCAGAAGGAAATTTCTACAGAAAAAAAAAACACACATCTGAGATTTTTTTCATATTTTAAGATTTCCAGGGTCATAAGGGACCTTTATATTTCCCAGAGAGATTGTGGTTCTCTAGTGGGTACGCTATCTAAACCTCTGGCCTTCTCATCTTTCTTTGTACTCAGAATATTACTTTCCCCCTGCTTCACTGATAAAAATAGAAGTTTCTATCAGATGCAAGCTGTCACCTTTCTCTCTACAAGAAACAAAAGTATTTATAAGCTCTCTCCTTTTTTCTAAAGCTATTCTATGGGGGTATCATTTATTTTTTTTTTAAAGTTTTGGCCTTACCTCAGCTATAGTCAAACATTCTTTGGCATTCTTAATCTTTATTTGGTATTTATTATTTGTCCCTTAGAGGGAATTCTTTCCCATCTGGTCAATCCCATTTAAACTGAAACATGCTTCTGTTATTGCTTCCTATGGTTACTTCACATCCCTGTGCATGCCGTTGCTTCTAATATGCTCCCCAAGAATATGGTTTAATCAGCAGGCAGAATGTCTTGGCCAATTATATGAATATGTTCCCCAAATGACTCACATTCATGAAAAAATATCAATGCCTCAAAAAAAAAATCCTACCTTCCCTCTCAGGAGCATCAAATCCTTCAAAACCCATGTGTCAATTTCTTCTCTTCATGATAAAGTTTTCAAAGAAAAATCGTGGTGATTGTTTGACTGTCTTTCATGGTGAATTTGTCTAGTTTCTCTGAAAAAATCTGCTCTTTTCAATCACAGATCTGGGCCTAGTAAAACTAAATCTCACACAAATACAAGTTCGTTTTTCCTTTCTTGGTGTTTGCCATGTGGCTACTTGATAATTTTGAAATATCTTCCTTGTTCAATTTCCTCTCCTTTGAAACTATTGAAAACTACTTTGCCCCCTATTTCCAGTTTTTTTCTTATGTATCATGTATTCACCTTAAAGCCCAAAATTTATTACAATTATTTCACTGTAGATAGAATTTAGGATCGATAAAATTTCCACCCAAATTTCCAGCAGTAGAGTGAAACACTTTCAATCAAGTCAAGTTCAATCTGATATATATATATATATATATATATATATATATATATATATCCATGGCTTAAAGTGTGCATTTATTTTTACTAAACATGATTTGGTGTCATCAAGGAACAAAAACTAGTCAAAAGTCACTGAAGATGGAACTTGGCAGGGCAGCTACTTTTTAAGCAATGCCTATCACTATTTTAACAATAAAATCATCTCAAAACTAGCAAACATAATTCCCTCATTCAATTCAATGCCCAGAACTATTTACAGTTCCAAGTTACATTCTACAACAAAGGGTCTAAAATGGGCATGAAATCTACAATTAGTTTGCAATGAATAACTAAACATTGTCACCTTAATTAAAGTACTTTTGCCATTCATAATATAGCTATGGAAAAAGCAACTCCTGGAGGGACCATTCTAAAGCCACACCAATGTGTAAGGGGCATCACAAAGGCCAGAATACATAAAGGCACTTCCCTAAAGGGTCTAGGATTATGTTTCAGATAGGATTAAATCCTGTGAATATACGTGTGTGGGAGGTTGTGGTTATGAGGTTATAACATATTGTTTAAAACAAGACGCTTCTGTAAAAGGTCTTGGTTAGTAAGTACCAGGAAAGAAAGGGAAACTAAAACTATTCCAAATAAGCTGGACAGAAGGGACAGAAGACACAGGATAAGAAGCATTAATTTTCTCGACTCTATCAATCTTAGTTGTGCGAAAGACTAGCAGAAACATGTTTCCTGGCTCTGTATAGACTATCACGTTATTCCATGACTTGCTCAAAAGCATTGTGTAAAGGTCTATGTAAAGGTCTATGTCATAGCTTTATGAAGTAGAAATGAATAATTTTCAAGTAGTCTGCAAGTTTTTAAATCACTTCTTTATGACAGATTCCATTTGAGTTACTTTTAGTAGTTGTGTATTGCTCACTGAAATGTTGAGCATGTAAAGTTCTAAAATTTAAGTCTTGAGAAATTCTCCCTGCAAGAAACACCATCTCTAATTCATACTCTACCAAAGATTCAAAAAAACTAGGATTTGCTTCTAATGTAGAGTTCTCATTTCACATTGCTATATAACTGGATGTAAATGTTAAGAAAATGAAGGCTAACAAGTTTGGAGCTTGTTCTCAGTTGTGAAGTTTCTACTCTGATCACACAGACACATATGTCAGAAAAAAGTCTTCCATTTGATCTGACTCACAGTATTTCTTACTATCTCTGATCAATTTGAGCTCTCCATGGAAGAATAACTTGCAGGGAATGGAAAACATTTATATACTATATGCTTATAATATACAAGTGTTTATAATATATAAACATGTAATGCTTGTATTTCCATTTTATTGTTTAGCTGTGTTCAAAAGTAAAATGTTATCACACACAAAACAAATACCAGTGGTTTATGATATTTTTCAAACTTTTCCAATAATATTATCTTCAGATTTTCTCACTGATATTTTATCTTGAAAATGATGATATGTGTTTCTTGTCTTTTTTGGCTATTTATCCTTCTGTTTGTTTTGCCCTAGTCAGATTTATTTGTTTTTTATTTTAATTTAATTTTCTAGATGCCAGTTTGTTCTCTAATGAGATAGAGCAAGAAAGAGTATCAATTTGGGTGGTGGGGAGGATCCAGTAGGATCTGGGAGGAGTTGGGGGAGGGAAAACTCTAAACAATATGCTGTATGAAAAATAATTTATTTTTAATTAAAAATGAATATTTATAAACAAAACAGAAATCCGTACACAGTACCTTATTTTGTAACAAGTGATGCTCCTAGAGTAAATAAGATAACAGTACATCCTGGAGCAAACATTATGTAACATTACCTATACAGCAATGAGTAACAAAATTAAGGAATTTCACTATTGACATTTCTTGCTGGTAATATGTGAATAAATTCACATGGAATGCAAAGTGTGTGTAATGTTAAACAATTAAATAAATGTTAAAAGAATGAAGTTAATTCTCCTTGCATAGCTAAAATAAGCTTCAAGAGTACATTGGCAAAATACAATATGAATTGATCTGTATACTACCAATGATGCAGTAGCTTCATATTCCTTCTTTATTTCAAAGCAGTATCCATTATTTCATGAATTTAAAAATACTACATTTTACATGTCTTATCTAATGATAAAGGTTTTAAGTAACCAGCCTTACCACATCCACAGTTCTCATTTACTCTTTCCCTTCTGTATAAACATAATGAATGGTGCAATGTGCATATGTATTATCTGTTCTCTACAATCATCGATAGATTAATACAATAACAGTCATTATTTTTTCATAAGGAAGTTTGACACTTTTTTCTCTATGTTCCATTGCTCTCAGTAATACTTCATCTAATAATCTAAAAGTCAGCTATTACAGCTCAAATAATTCTTATCAATAGCTGTGTATTGCTGTATATGTACATGGAATAATTAAATCAGCCATCCAAGAACTTACTAAGCAGGTACATTGTCCATTAAAAAGTGCTGCATTGAATGTTTTACTTATTTTGCCTTTATTTCTCAAGCTTGAAGGTTTCCTACTGGGATCCTTGCATTTCAGTTTCAATTTGTTGGGATGGTAAGTAAAATAATTTGAAATAAAACATATTTCTTCACAAAGGAAGACTATACAAATGTGTTGGTGTACCACATTTTCTTTATTGGTATAGCTTATGTTCAGTTAATGAATATGTCATCCACTGCCATTTTCTAGCTATTATGATTGGGCCACAGTGACTGTGGATATGCAGGGTTGCCTGTATTGGGATATAAAGTATTTTCAGTACATGATCAGAGTAGAATAGCTAGGACATATGGTAGCTTTAATTTTACTTTGTTCAGAAACATCCAGACTAATTTCCAAAGGTCTGCACTAGTTCCTCCTTTCACTAACAGTGTATAAAGGCTCCCTTCCCCCATATACATAAGCAGTATTTCTTCTTACTGGTATTCTTTTAAAAACGTATCTGTTTATTTATACAATTTAATATACTAGTACTGTATTTACATAATTCCTCCCTTCTTCTCCCTCTTACAGCTTACTAAATCCCTTTAATGTTGTTCTTATTTGTGTTTCATGCTAACCATAGAGGATAGAATGGCTACTTAGAGCCTTATCACTAACTAATACATCTACAATACAACCCCTGTACCTAAGGCTCAGAGAAAACTGCTAAAAGGGGTGTGGAAAAATTGTTAATAGCCACAGTACCAGGAAGTCTGTTTGGAGACATTGTCTTCTATGTATGGCAGGGAAGCCACACCCATGAAACCCCAAGAATACGGTTGCTTAAACTACACCTGAATAATGACAATTCTAGTCGGCATGCCAACGTTGGTTGGGAAATCTCTTAATGGCCCACTGATAGATGGAGAGCTACAGGCAATTAATGGCTATTATTGTGGTTTTTTTTTCCCCTATAAATTCTATTCAGTCTAGGATGAGATGAGACCATTAAGTAGTTTCAACCTGTGTTTCCTTAGTGGACAAGCGTGCTGGCTTAAATGAGAATGGCCCCCACCTAGGATCATGTGTTTTAATACTTGGTCCCCAGTTGGTGGCTGCTGTGGAAGGACTGAGAGATGTGATCTTTTAGAAGGAGATGTGCCACTGGAGAACAACTTAAGGTTTCAAAAGCCTCCCCCTATTCTCAGTGTACTCTCTCTGCCAACTGGCTGTGATAAAAGATGTGAGCTCTCAGCTGTCTTGCCACAATGCCTTTGCTCCAATTTTGTGAACTCTAACTCTCTGGCATAAGATGCTCCACTTAACACTTTTCTTCTATAAATTTCCTGAGTCATGATGTTTTATCATAGTAACAGAAAAGTATCTAACACAACACAGATGTTGAATGCTTTTTAAAACATTTCCTAGCCATTTGTATTTATTATTTTCAGAACTCTGTAGCTTGTTTTTTTTTAATTAGGTTGTTTTATTGGTGATTTTCTTGTTTCTTCTTATATTTTATTTACCAATCACTATTATATATAGTTAGCAAAGTTTCTTTTCTATTCTTTGGGCTACCTCTTTACGTGGCTGAACATCTCTTTGGCTGTCTGGAAACTTGTTAGTTTCTGGGGAAGTTGAAGATTGCTGGTCTTATTGGAGTCTTATTTGAAAAATTATTGCCTATACCTATATGTTGAAATGTGCTTCCTATTTTTCTCTAGCAGCTTTATAGAATTAGGTCTTATGCTGAGATTCATGATTCATTTGGAGTTGAGTTTTCTTCAAAGTGAGGGACAGATAACTAGCTTTCTGTGTATTTGGTTTGCCACCACCATTTCTTGAAGATGCTGTACATTTTCCAATGTAAATGTTTTGCAACTTTGTAAAAAACTATCAGGTAGTTGTAGTTATGTACACTTATATCTGACTCACCTCTTCCTTTTCCATTGATCTGCATTTCTGTTTTTCTGCCAGTACCTTGACATTTTTGTTACTATGTCTTTTTACTATAGTGTTAAGTCAGAAGTGGTGATACTGCCAGCAGCAGTAGGTTTTGGTCAAAGTTGCTTTTTTTTCTACTTTTTTTTTTGTTTTTGTTTTTGATTTTGTTTTGAGACAAGGTTTCTCTGTGTAGCTTTGCGCCTTTCCTGGAACTCACTCTGTAGCCCAGGCTGGCCTTGAACTCACAGAGATCCACCTGTCTCTGCCTCTCGAGTGCTGGGATTAAGGGCATGTGCCACCACTGCCCGGCCCAAAGTTGTTTTAATATTCTTTTTTTTTTTTTTTTTGCTGCTTCCACAATGTTGTTGAGCTTATTATGTGCCTGTTTGTATGTGTGTATGTGTGTTTTCTTTTCTTTATCTTTGAAGAATAGCTAAGGAATTTATTGGAATTCCATTGAATCTATAGGATGCTTTTGTACAATGGACACTTTTACAATATTAATTTTTCTAATACATGAACAAGGAAAATCGTTCCATCTTCTAGTGTCTTTCTCAATTAATTTCTTCAATGCCTTGTATTTTTCATCATAGATGTCTTTAATTTCCTTGGTTATATTGTATTCAACTGTAAAAATGAAATTTCCAGGAAATGGAGAGAACTAGAAAAATTCCATTGAGTGAAATAACTAAGACCCAGAGAGACAAACATGTTCTCTCACATGAGCAGATCCTGGTTTCAAACTCTTTAATACTCTTCCTTCCTTTCTTTCTTTCTCTCTCTCTCTCTCTCTCTCTCTCTCTCTCTCTCTCTCTCTTTCTCTTTCTTTTCACATGCAGTACCCTGAAATCCTGGAAACAAAGAAGAGCCCTGGGGATGCAGAGGTAGTCTTAAATGAGGTGGGATAATTGAACATAGATAAAGGAAAATGATTAAATACTGTGGTTGGAAAGATTTAAGCATAGAGGGAGATACCATGGTTGAAACATATAAAGAAACAAGCTGGTACTGAGCTCATAATTGTCTTCATGAGGGTTAGAGTTCAAACCACAGGAGGGTGACAAGTAAGAAAAGACCTCATGGGAATTCCCCAGCTGTGAACCTTATGAACCAGAAGGGAAAACTGCCTACTTGTATAATACAAGAGAGGCTTCATTTTGTTGGGGATAAAAAACTGCCCTCTGATTGAATTTGAGGTCCCCTTTCATACAGGAGAAGCCATGTTCAATACTGTGCATATGGCAGGCTATCAAATAAATCCTGGGTAGGTCATCAGTACCGATGGGAAAGTTATTACTGATCTTTAATTATATCAACATAACAACAAACTGCTTCATAAGTATCTATGCTTATACTCAGATAAAAGCTGCTCTCAGTCTTTCAGAGAAGACTCTTACAATGAGTTGTAGTGAACACAGAGACTCATGATTGTTCAAATGTTGAGAAAAAACCAAAGTATTGTATTCAGCCTCAAACAAGGCATGCATGTCGCTCCTTCTAAATCTGAGGTAACATTGTGGAAGAGTAGGGAAGAAGAATATAAGAGCTAGAAAATAGGGTGAAGGGCTACAGAATGCTATTGTACAGACTGAATACACAGATTGTAATCATTAATTCACAACAATTCTGGTTACTCACAGAAGAACAACTCTATAAGAACTGTTCATGGAATCAGGAAGGATTCTCGAGGCTCTGTCTCTTCTGGGAGATGGTAAATCACAGTTGGATACCATCAAGCTCCTGTTGTGAAATAATTTTTTTTGTACACTGTGAATATGACACTCAGATTGATTAATAAAGAGCTGAATGGCCAATAGCTAGGCAGGATTTTCAGGGCAGAAAGAACACTGGGAAGAAAAAAGGCAGAGTCATGACAAGACGCCATGAGATGTAGAGCAAGCAGGATGGGCATTACAGAGATGAGGTAATAAAGCCACCTGGCAGCATGCAAATTAATAGAAATGGGTTAATTTAAGTTATAAGAGCCAATTAGAATCAAGCCTAATCAGCCAAGCTTTCATAATTAAAAAGAAGTCTCTGTGTGGTTATTTGGGAGTTGGCAGGCAAGAGAAAGAAAGATCAACTACAATTGGCACCCAACATGGGGCCATGTAAATCCACATAAGACCTGAAACATCTCTTTAAAAAGTTCTAAACACAACATGGCTTCCTAGTCTCATGTCTCTCATGCTGACTGCCATATAGGGGCATATCTCCCACCAGCTGCATACATGCTTGAGTCAGCAGTGTGCCATGAGCTAAACTATGTTACAGGTTTAAGGTTTTGCTTATACATACAGAAAAGGTTACAGATATGCAGTAAAGGAGGTTTGGATGGAAAAACCTTTAGACAGGTGCCACACCGGCAACGGTGTCACCCGTGTGACAAATGCCGATCTGGTGGTCTCACGAGGAAGGGGGGCACGTGTCTCTCGAGGCTAGGCCCCTGGTGGTCCCCTGGCAATCAGCCCGAGTAATGGTTCCTGGGTACATTGTTCCCTAAAGACCAGCCTTCCGTGGACGGTTGGCAAGACTCCTGCTTCTTTCCTCTTTCCTGACAATAACAGCCTCCCTGTGCCTGGACTCTGCAGACCCTTGCTTGACATACTTGATAACTCCTCAATTGTTAAACTGACACTGCCCCCTATGATTCAAGCCCTTGGACAGGTAACACAAAAACCCCCTACTTCAGCGGGGGGCACTCATGGATGGATTAGAACAAAAAGAGCTGATGATTCAGGTTCCCATAGATTCTAAGAAAAAAAATACAAAAGTAAAAAGATTACTAGGTAACCCTCACTCAGCTCATGTAAACTCACAAGAAAAAAAACTTAGGCAACTCCCACAAAAATAGTTAAAAAGTACAGTCAATACCATATTATTGGGAAATGGTGGACACCCCCTCGTTAGAATCCCAAAAGTAAAAATTACTTAGATCCACTCCCTTTTACAGGGGCTTATAACTATAAAAAAAAATTGGTGGGTAAATCAGGGGAAAAAATGTTGTAAAATCAGTTGCCTTTTATGGAAAGGCTGGCTAGAAACAAAAAGATATGGTGTACATATGATAGGTAAACAAGGTCAGCTATATTGGGGGGTATGGCTCCTGTACTAAAGAGGTGAGCTAAGGCTCTTGGCAAGGACTTTGTAACTGTCTTTAATAAATTACTAAAAATGGATTACCAGTTATTGAGTACGTGGCCAGGCTCTTAGATTCAGGCCACAACATGTCTCTAAGATTAATCATTCTAAAAACCAAATTGTGTGACCACAAAAGATTGTGTCTATTGTTTTCCTCTTACCCTGGACTTAGTTCCTTGTTAACATTGTATAAAATCTCAGCCTAATGTTCAGTAAAATTACAGCAGCTTCACAGCATACTCTGGTGTCGGTGTCTGTCTGTCATCGCCGAATCCCAATTATCCTGAGTACCTTCACCCCGTTCTCCCTCGGTCTGGTGGCCCTACTGAGACCCAGTCCGCGACAGACAGGTTACAATGTGTTTAACAATGTGAGTAGGCTCAAGGAGAAAAAAATGGACATAGTCAAAAAATAAATATTTTAAATATTTTAAAAAATAATAAAGATTTTAAAAAGAGAGTAAAATAATGGAGAAAAATAAGCTACATAAGGATGGAATATACACAGGGAATTTGGATCCTATATGGTGTCTTATCAACTTTAAGTTTTTTAAATGGTAATATACTAAAAGCAATAGATGCTGAGAGACACTGGATTATGAAACTACTAAATTAAAAAACCTACATATTTAAAAAAATGTCTTAACTTCAAAATGGATTTAAAAAATATGTTACTTTGGAGAAGTAACTATACTTTTGTTTCCACAGGAAATGAAAGGCTATGGGTTTCTTCCAGATTAATAGAGATCAGATTTGACTTGGGGGGACCTCTAGAATAGCCTGGCTACAGAGATGGAGGAGGGAGGCAAAAATACTACAGGACAAGTGACATGTATGCTGATCCCTTGACATAATGCATAATTCAGCACTCCCAGAATGTCAATATATACTATTGTTATAATATATTAAATGTAAGCGGTGCTTCTTTTTTCAATCCGTGTGTGTGTGTGTGTGTGTGTGTGTGTGTGTGTGTGTGTGTGTATTACACCAATGTATATATATTATGGATTTTGGTTTATTGTTACAAATTTAAAGTTATTTTTGTTATACTATATATATGTTTCTACTCTTGTTTGGGGTATTGTGTTTATGCAGCTCATTTTAAAATGTAATGTATAATTAAGAAATATAGTTTAGTAGTCATCTATAAAAATCAAACTTACAGTCATGTTAGGTATGTTTTCAAGGCCATACAGTGATATATATTAGATAAATGGGTGATCTTAAAACGCTTCAAAGACTTACAGAATATAGTATTTAAAATGTTTTAATAACATAAGGCTTTTCATGACAATGAGACGTTTGCTCCTTGCAGCAACAATTTACTTCAGAAAACGATGATGGCATTGAAGAACCTCCAAATGGAGTGTGCATTCTTCATTGCAAAAACTAGTCATTTGGGCTAGAAACTGACTTTGCCTTGACTGCTGACAGTATGTTGTCCAAACTGGACCAACAGGACACAAAAAAGAGTCACTACTGAACTTTGCCAAAAAAGGGTAGGACAGTCTTTCAAAAATTCATTCTTCACAGAAAAGTCTGTCAGATATTCTACATCTAAAGGATGAAGATTGATGCCCCACTGTTGGAAGAAGAAAATTGAGTGACTGTCCAGGCAACCAGCTGTTTCTGTTGTTTCTTTCAGTTTTGGAAGTTCTTCCTCTGGACTTCCTCTTTACTAAGGTAATATTATATCCTTCTCAGATCTTTGATGGAGTTGAAGACTAGGTTGTTATAGTTGCAATTTTCCTTAGTTTTGATAGAAGGTAAATTGGGTACAGAGATTTGGACTCATCAAGATAGAAGAAATAATGAAGTATTGTCCCAAAATATGCCAAATACAAATGGGCTGAACAATGTCAATGTAATTCTTTTTTTTTTCTAGGTTAAATGGTTTATTTTAATGAGCTTGTCCAGTGTTTTGTAAGTTTCATGCCATAAACTATTTGTGGGACATGAAATAAATTTGGAGGATCAGAAGCTCAATGTAATTCTTTCTTGATAGTTGTTCTTATTGTATATAGTTTTACTATGTTAACAGTTAAAACCTTTCCTTTTTATTTAGATGAAAACGTGGAAATGTTGTGGAATAATCTTTTTGTCCACTATAAATATGTGTCACTCAGATTGGTTTAATAAAAAGCTGAATGGTCAGGATTTTCAGGGCGGAGAGAATGTTGGGAAGAAGAAGGGTGGAATCATGAGGAGACACCACGAGACCAGAGCCAGCAGAATGAGCATTATAGAGATAATGTAATAAAGCCACATGGCAGCATGTAAATTAATAGAAGTTGTTTAGTTTAAGTGCTGTGGGATGTTCTGTATGGCAAATGTGTTGCTAATAAAACACTGATTGGCCAGTGGCTAGGCAGGCAGTATAGGCGGGACTAACAGAGAGAATAAAAAGAACAGGAAGGCAGAAGGGCTGACTGCCTGCCAGCCGCCGCCAGGACAAGCAACATGTAAAGATGCCGGTAAGCCCCGAGCATTGTGACAAGGTATAGATTTATAGAAATGGATTAATTTAAGCTATAAGGACAGTTAGCAAGAAGCCTGCCATGGCCATACAGTTTGTAAGCAATATAAGTCTCTGTGTTTACTTGGTTGGGTCTGAGCGGCTGTGGGACTGGCAGGTGAAAGAGATTTGTCCTGAGCGTGGGCCAGGCAGGAAAACTCTAGCTACAAGTTATAAGTGGTAGTTAGAAACAAGCCTAAACTGTCAGCACAGCTTTCATAATTAATAAGAAGACTCCATGTGGTTATTTGGGAGCTGGCAGGAGGGACAGATAAAGATTGACCACAGGCTCCAGGGGATATCTCCAAACCCATAGTTGCACAAAAGGACCTGGATTAATTCACTGTGTCACAAAAGAAAAAGAATAATGGAAACATAAAATTATTTGAAGGGAAGAAGTGATTGACAGGAGTGGTAGGGAGGTGGAGGTTGAGGGTGATCATTATATATTATGTATGTGTGCAAAATTACCAAAGAACAAATTTAATTACTAATGAAAATAATTTCCTGCCTTTCTTTTTCAACTATTTATAAGTGTGCATACTTAATGAAGAATAATTTTATTTTTTGCTTTATCAAGTACCAAAAATAATCTCCCGGAGATTTTATAGCCTGATGGTTTTAAAACTCTTTCTGAACAAGAATAGTTTGGCTTGTAATATTTCCCATGTAATAAACTGGCCTGGGATTTAGATTTTTATGTTCTGCGGTTTTATTATTTTAATACATATATGTAAATAAAAACCAGTGCAAATAAAATCATAGACCAAAATTAATCAGACCAAGAGATTATGCAACTCAGTGACTTCTACACAGTAAGAGTAGCCATTTATTCTAGAACTTGTGGAGTTCCACATTGAGTTATACATTTTTTCTTTATTTTTATATGATTATTCCACCATCAGAATAAAAAAAATCCATGACAGTTATAGTTAGTAAATAAAAATGCTTTATATGGACTTTTATAACTCTTGTTCAATACCTGCATTTAATCCTCCTACATTCCCATCAGCCTTCTTGTTCTCTTTTCTACATGTTACACTGTACCCATAAGAGCATTTGTTTACTTCTATCATTACTTATGAAAATGAGGGAGAGCATGTCGTGTTTTGTTTTTAAGATGGTCTGATCTCACTTAGCTCAATGCGTTTTTTTCTGAAAATTTTGTTGTTCCATTTTCTCAGGGCTGAATATTATTCATATAGTCATAATTTTCACTGTTCATTTATCTGTTGATGAATATAAACAACTAGGTTGATTATAGTTCTTTGCTATAGGGAATAAGGCAGCAATAGATAGAGGTGTGCTAATATCTCTTTGGTAAGGCATGGTGTTTTCTGGTTATATACCAGGAATGATATGATGGGTCCTATAGTAGCTACACTTGTAAATTTTTTTAGAGATATCTACACTTATTTCCACAATTCTTGTATTAACTGGAAACATGAAACACTGATATTTTCAGAGAAAATCATAGGGAAATACTCTTCAGTATATTGGGGTGGGCAAAAACATTTGGAACAGAACCCCAATAACACAGGAACTATTCCAAATTGTCAACTGATATGACTGCAGGACAACAAAGATTTTCTGCAAAGCAAAGGAAACAATCAGCAGGGTGAACAGGCAGTCACGTAATGAGAGAAAATTTTGCCAGCTTCATTTCAAACAAAGGGCCAATATCCAGAATTTTCAAAGAATTGTCGAAATTAAGTACCAAGGAAATAAAACTGCCAATCAGCACATGGGCAAGTGAACTAAAGAGATAGTTTAAAATTTAAAAAGAAAAAAAGAAAAAAACAAACATAAATGATCAATAACTAGGTGTCTTAGAGTTTCTATTGCTGCAGCAAAATACCATGACCAAATTGCAAGATGGAGAGGAGAGGGTTTATTAGGCTGTTGGAACCCACTAGGTTTCCTAGGGGCTGTACCCAGCAGGACTGCATAAGAGGTTGATTGGACCACAGGCCTGGGCACCAGGTGACTGTAACTAGCAAGAGGGAAATCTTTTGCTCCACCCCTTGGCATTGTTATAAATAGACCTTTGGAATAAAGTTTTGGGCTGGTGAATAAGGATCCAGGCCCACCTGAGTCTATCTTGTGTTTTTTCTCTGTTTCTTTCCCTCTCTATTTCTAACTAAATCTCTTATCCCTCATTCCTCAAGAGTTCCTGGGGTAAATAATAGTGGGGGCTGGTCCCCCACATTAGGCTTACACTTCATCTTTGTTTTCAGCACTGAAGGAAATCAGGACAGGGACTCAAACAGGGCAGGATCCTGTAGGCAGGAGCTGATGCAGAGGTCATGGAGGGAGCTGCTTACTGGCTTGCTTCACAAGGCTTGCTTCCCAAGGCTTGTTCAGTCCACTTTTTTATAGAACCCAGCACCAACAGCCCAGGGATGGCACCACCCACCATGTGCTGGGTCCTCCCCCACTGATTACTAAATGAGAAAATGCCTTACAGCTGGATCTCATCCAGTCATTTCCTCAACTGAGGCTCCTTCCTCTGATGGCTCTAACTTGTATCAAGTTGACAAACAAAACCAGCCAGTACAACCTAGGAAATACAAATAAAAACTACCTTTAGATATCATTTTACCCCATCAGAATAGTTGTCATCAATAACTCTGAGAATTTTGGAGAAGTTGTATAAAGAAAGGAACTCTTATTCTCTGTCATGGGGATATTTAATCTCTTTACTAAAATCATATGATTTTATTAATTTGACTAGCTAGAGTCACCTGGAAAGAGGAAACCCCAGTGGAGAAAACATCTCCATCAGATTGCCTATAGACAAGTCTATGGAGCATCAAAAAACAAAAGCAGTCTGAGCAAGCCAGGGGAGCAAGCCAGCAAGCAGCATTCTGTGGTGGTGTCTGCTTCAATTCCTACCTCCAGGCTCCTGCTCTGACTTCCCTCAATGAAAGACTGTGATCTCTAAAATGAATTAAACCCAATCTTCCCCAGATTTCTTTCGTCATGATGTTTATCATGCTATAGAAAGCAAACAAAGATAAGTATATTTCACTAAGATTTTAATATGATATATGTGTATATTATTGGAATAATAAAGTTGTTTTCTTCTATTTAAATTAGATGTTTTATATATTATATGCTGATTACTATTTCACTTCTCTCTATTCCTCCCAGTTCCTCCCAACTCCCTTCCTATCCAGATTCACCTCCTTTCTGTCTCTCATTAGAAAACATACAACCTTTTAAGGAATGCTAATAAAATAAAATCACATTGAAATAGGACAAAACAAACAGAAGGAAAAGAGCCCAAGACATACAAAATAGATGTAGTCACAGATACTCATTTGTTCACACACTCAGGTTTGCACATTCAGGAATCCCAGAAAACCTCAAAACCAAAGCCATAATATATAAACAATAGGCCTTTATGTATATATAAATGTATAAACATATGTATACATATAAACAAATATAGTTGTGGTTACCATATATATAGACATGAGGACAAGAAAGATAATAGTGTGTGATGAGAGATGAAACATGGATCATGTAAAAGGATATAAAGATAACCACTTTTGAGTTTTAATTATGTCATTGATTCTGTGTTTGTGTGTGTGTGTGTGTGTGTGTGTGTGTGTGTGGTACAACCCTGTTGGCAGACCTTTCCTCTGTCAGGCACCAAGAAGCATTAAGAACAAGAGGTAGGAAAAAACATGTCTTTCTAGTGCTTTTGAGATGATGTAAGAGCTGACTTTTTTCTTTCATGGAATCAACAATAAAATAACGTACATTTATTTCATTGGCTAATTTGTATTTCAATATTTAGGTGATTTTTTTAAATTGATGTTGAGGGAATCCATATTTCTGATGCTGGGTGTAAACTGGCCTTAGGCCTATTTACTAAAGGCATATATCAAGTACAGGCTCAATGAAGTTCAATGTTTGTGCAAGTCATGTCTGACATACAATTGGTTATTATAGAATCAGTAAAACTATGTCAGACTATTTCATTATTTTAATTTTGTTAAAGATAACACCATGCAATTAATAAGAACTCTAATGGATAACCACCATGCTCTTAACAAATTATAGTGTTTTAAAGGTAGCCTGTGGATATGAAGACATTTACGAAAATAACTCTCCATAAGTAATGACAAAGAGGAGATGAAAACATTGAACATTTCAATAGAAAAATGTTGGGATAACAGTGACAGAAAGTGTGTCAGTAATGAAAATGAAAAATGAAAGCCAGAAAGAGGAAAAACAGATAACATTACGTCAGCCTGAGTTTGTCCCTTTCAAGGTTTGGATTTCTGGTTTTGGTTTTTGTTTCATGGCACGGTTTTCTGATCTAATACTTTAGATGTTCACAAGGGGAAGCATCCTAAAATACAGAACTTTGATTAATTATTTGATAGTTTCTTAAGAATTTTAAAAGATGGCTTTCAGGAGAAATTGTCAAATACTTTTTCATTTAATAGTTCAAATATAGAAATTGTTCTACCATAGAACCCCAAATCTATAGTATTATGAGTCCTTATTTAAACAATAATTTTATATACCCTTTGGAAAAATAACGTTGGTTGACTTAGGGTGTCTGGAGAAAATCTAACATCTCTTTTGCTCAAACAATTTTTTGAGAAGCTATAAAGGAAAAACAGTGACAGCTAGCACTACTCTAAGAATATAATATTCTAGAAAGTATCTGTGATGCAGAAAAATTCCACACAGAGCACATTGAACCATCTGAAAACTATTTTACTCCAGGATGGGCAATCAGAAAGGATGGACATAAAAGCATGCTATTGATGAAATGGGAAAGAAAAAGTACTTTTTTCTTACTCCTTTAATTTGAGCAAAAGTGCCAAACAAAAATATGGGTCTTCCTTGGTCAGAAGTGCTGACTCATTGGCCTTTAAGGCCACAGCTCTCCACAGGTTAATAGGTTTTTTGACAACAAAAGAGATGCTAAAATCGATTAGAGTACTTCATCATGTCAAGCCATTTTTTTTCTCTACTAAGTCGGAAGCATAACGATCATTTGTCAGTAGCTCAGGAATTCCTCATTAGGACAGGATTTTATGAGCAGCTGAGCTCCATCCTTAAGATGACAGCTCGCAACTAGCAGTTTTGGTAACAGAAGGATTGAGAGATGATCATGTTGGTTGGCTGTCACCATGTCTAGTGTTTTACTTCATAAAGGGAGCTCATGACTTATTAAGTGTTCCACAGAGTGTACAGACAATTGTCAGTACTAGTATTATTCCTAGTACTTTTTTTGTAGGGGATTGGTTGGTGAGGAACACACATTGTTATTAGGTAACAATGGAAAGCTTTAGACGAGCACAACTCCAAACTCACCATTCTGTTCACGGAAAGGAAGACGAGTCAAAAGCTAGCTCAAAGCACTCTAGTAGACATTTGACCCATATGGTGCAGCTAGAAAAGAATCATAGGCTGTACATCATGGTGGTGGACTAGATGCCACTGTATGGTTTTTCATTGATGTCTCACTTATTGCTGAATTTGAAGTAACTTAGTCATGGTTTTGTACCTAATTTGTATTGAAAAGGCATTTAGGTCGTGGGAAATGAGATTTTAGGGAATTCATATTGCATCTTTTAAGACATACAAGTTTACTACCTAAAATTACAAGAAACTTATAAATTCAGAAGCATAATTTGGATATCTTTTTTTCAACCCCAACAGACCAAAAATGAAAGAAATGTGAAAATATACATGAACATGTAATTTACTTTATGAATTCTTCTCCCTTCATGCTCCCGAATTTTCTACACAATAAGCAAACTTTCAAATGATAAATCACACAGATGGCAAAACACAGCAATGACCATGTCATAGGTGTCATAGCATTATTTCACTTCAACTAAAGTCCCAAATACTTTTGATAAGTTAATTAAGGAAATAAGTAATTTCTAAATGTAAAATATAAACCATTTCTTGTTCCTTTACTTACTCTGTACTGGCACCAAAACATGGACCTATAATTGTCTAACATCAAACCTGTTCAGCTCATCCCAAGTTATGGAGAGTATTCATCTTTACTTGTGGAAATTTTTCTATAGAATTTTATCTAATAACAGAAGATCGTCAATTGTTCCCCCTTTCCCTTTACACAAATTAACATTTTAGCACATTTGAAAAATGAAAACAAGTAAATCTTCCAGACTCCAAATGGCTTCTAATATTCAAGATTCAAGATAAATAAACTTTCACTCCAAAATTTAAATATAAAGTGAAACTATGAAGAAAAATATTCAAAAAATTTATAGGATCAATTATTAAATAAGGTTAAAGATATTAAACACATAAAGGCAAGCAAGATTAAATACACAAAGACAGGCACCAGAGCCATACAAAAATGATAAAGAAATGAAACATTAGAAGCAGAGTCAAACAGAGATGATTTAGTTAGGATGACTGTCTCATACATTGTAAGAATATACCATATACTTCAATAAAGACAAACAAAGAAAGCTATGAAATGCAATACATAAACACTTATTTTTAAAGTGAAGATTGTGTTTGTTTCTGCAATAAAATGAACAAGTGGATACATAATCAAGAAATAGATATGAAATAGAAAAAAAAGGATATTGAAATAGGAATTGTAGATACCATAGTTTTCTTGGAAAGTGAAGAAAAATTTCATACTCTGGGCAGGACATGACATACTATGAGCAAAGGACTTAAAAGACTCTAGCTGGAACTAACGAGAAAGGCTCCTTTCTAAGGACTAGCTCCAATAGTATCCAAACATGCTGTACAAGTTGCTGAGGGAGAAAAGCAAATAATAGTCCTACCCAAGGGTGTGAAGTCTATGACTTCCATCAAACCAGCATGGTAAGATAGTGCAAGGGTTCCATAGATGTATTTATGTAGCTAGAGTTTTCCTGCCTGGCCCAGTCAGGACAAATCTCTCTCAACCGCCAGTCCCACAGCCGCTCAGACCCAACCAAGTAAACACACAGAGACTTATAATGCTTACAAACTGTGTGGCCTAATGGCTTAGGCTTCTTGCTAACTGTTCTTATATCTTAAATTAACCCATTTCTATTAATCTATAAGTTACCACGTGGCTCATGTCTTACCAGTATCTTAACATCTTCTCATGGCGGCAGCTGGTAGCTCTCCTCTGCCCCAGCCTTTCTGTTCCCAGAATTCTCCTCTCTGCTAGTCCCGCCTATACCTCCTGCCTGGCTACTGGCCAATCATTGTTTTATTTATCAATCAATCATCCATAGCATATTTATATCTTATATGTAAACAACCACTTTATAGTTGGAATGAAGGCCCACTCAATAAGAGAGAATCCATGCCTGGTAATGTTGACCTTGCCAATTACTTATGGCTAGTGAAAGTATAGAGGAAAACCTACTACTGCCACTTTCACAAATGATCGATCTTTGTATCCACAGACAAGTGGATATTTCACTCTGCAACAAAGACCCTTCTTTCTTCAGCAAAAGGTGACCATCACAGAAATCTACTACTAATCAAAATGTAAGAATAACTGACCTCATAGTGCCATCTGCAACTGATGCATCCACAACACAACTCCTACCCCTAAAGCTCAGAGAACAGCACAGAGTGGGGAGGAAAGATCATAAGAGCATTTCAGGAAGGCTCCTGCAAGATTGAGTCTTCTAGATAAGGCACTGATACTATACCCATGAAATCTCAATAGCATGCTTGCCCAAACAAGACTTGAAAAATGACAATATCAGTTGACATGGTAAATTAAATAGGGGAAGTCAGAAGGCCCCACTCCTAGATGAAGAGGGACTTTGAAACTTCTGAGAATGTCTTTGAGATGGGAAAAATGTCAAGGGATGACTCCTCTGATAAATTATCAAATCCCAAATGGCAAGTACTAAACACATATACATAAGAACAACACTAAGTAGACTGAGAAGGAAAAAATACAAATATATATGAAAATATATTGATACGTATTAATATATAATATGTATATGTGAATTTCTTATAACTTATATAAATATAAACATAAAATGAAAGACATATAGTAAATATTTTTAATAGTCAACCATGACAGTGATAACAATTCCAGAGTGTTAACATGTGCAGTCTACATTTGCAATATGTTAGAAGTACAGATTGGTGTAATGACTTTGCATAAAGTATTTGAAACAACTGAATAGGATAAACCAAGTTACATATTACAAACAAAAAATTAATGAAGGCCATTTACCAAAACACATAATAAAAACATAAATAATAAATATTTATAATAACCTCAGAGTAAAAAAATAGATCGTTCCATATGTATTTCATAGAATATTAGCATATAAAGGGAATAAATCAACTATTTATTCATGAGAAATAAAAATGAAGAATATTAAACAAGAATAAAATATTCAGATGGAAGCAAGGGAATCATAAAGCACATCTGAAAGACGGCATTTAGTGATAACATGAAGAGACACAGAAGTTGATATATTGCCATTTGCAAGGTTAGAACAGTTGGGGAATATTATTTTAAGGTGTGTTACTTTTCTTTATGTTGCATTTGTTTAGCTCTGTGAAGCTGTGTTACTTTGCCTCTCTAATACACCTAATGGTCTAATAAAGAACTGAATGGCCAATAGCAAGGCAGGATACGGGATAGCTGGGGCTGGCAGGCAGAGAAAACACATAGAAGGAGAAATCCAGAAGAGAAAAGGGAAGTAGCCAGAGAAGGAAGAGGACATCAGGAGCCAGCCACCCAGCTACACAACCATCAACAGAGTAACAAAGAAAGGTATACAGAAATAGAGAAAGGTAAAAGCTCAGAGGCAAAAAGTAAATAGGATAATTAAGTTAAGTAAAGCTGGCAAGCACCAAGCCAAGCCTCTGTGTGTGGTTTTATTTGGGATTAGGTGGCAGACCCCCCAAAAGAGCAAAAACAAACAACATTTTAGTGCCCAATGTGGGGCTTTTGAATTTCCATAGGGCCTGAGAAAGCTTGGAAAAAAAAATGAGAATAAAGCTCCTTTAAGGATTTATTCCTGCTGGTGAGCCCTTGAGAAGTTAGTACCTTAACCAGGAACAAAAAACTAAGTAAAAACGCCTGCCACAGAACAAGCATCAGTATTTTAGAACTCTAGGAAGCTCCTGGTCATCCACCTCTGACCAACCAGCCCAAAAGCTTTAGGGTTAGCTCTCACAGACCTAGAAGCAGGTGGAGCCAGCAGATAGAGCACTCAGAGGATGCAGATGTAGCTTAGCAGTTTTTTGCTCATGCAGACAAAAAAAGGCTAAAAGATGTGCAGGAACAGAGGTCCAGACAGAAAAATCTCTAAACAGGTTCCAGTGGGTGTTTTACAATGCGCATAGGTTTAAGAAAAGAAAAGGGTTATGGACAGTCATAGAAAGAAATTTAAATAGTTTAAAAATAAAATAAAGTCCTTAAAGTAAGAGTAAAAAAAAAA
>CABHPP010149649.1:0-17498 GCA_902168425.1 Peromyscus attwateri
ACAAAAGAGTCCCATTCCACATGATGGAAAGAGCAATGGTAAGTTTCCTTGGTAATAAAGCATCTTAGTTTTGCTTATGAGAATAGACTTTTAAATAGTTACAAAGTTTGTGATGCCATTAGGAGCTTCAAATTAGCCACAAGGAAGTACATTTATACCTTGAAAGTTGAAACATGCCCAAAAGCAAGATTTTTTAAAAAAATTCAGTCAATGAATACAAATTCTACCCCTTTATGAGAGAAGTTTAGGTTCTGTTCTCACTCTTTCAAATGCCTGGTGCCTTCTTTTTCTCATTAAAAATTCCTTCCAACATTCTCTCCAAGGATGGACAGAATCCATATTTCTTGAACATTTCATGTGTCAATTACAGTATTCATCTAACCTGTTTGGGGATATTCCTGACAACTTGGTGAGTTAATAGACATTCGTGCTTTCAAGCCAGAGCATTGTGGCTTCTCTGTTAAATGCCTTTTCTGAAATCAATAAATTATATGGATTGGAGCTGAATTTCTTTCTATGTAAGGTATATGAGGTTTCATTTTCCATGAGCTTTCCCTTGTATTCTGATTACTGATGAACATGTCAGCAAGTTAGCCTGGGTTCACTCGTAGCTACTAAATTTGGAATGTCTTGGAACATAATGAACATAGTTCCTACATTTATTTACTGATTCTGCAAGTATTGAGGAGATAAGTAGAGCTCAATTTGACAATGGGAGAATATTTAATGACATCTGAAAGGGGTGAAAGTGGTATGTACCTGAACAGGAGGAGTAGAAACAGAGAACATTGCTCCATATTGAGAAACACTTAGAAAATCCTTCCAGGGAGCAAATATTCCCATGTCATATCTAAGAAGTCTTGCCTCATTCCTCTTCCTATTAAGCCCGGACTTGGAATCAGTGCTTAGCACATGTTCCAGAAAGGCCTCCTGTACCACTGGTGTGGTGAATTTTACAATGGAGTCTGCATTCTACAGCCTAAAATTTGGCATTTTGTAAGTTCTAGTTTGCCTTTGGTTAGGGAGGAAAGATACACCAAAATTGTTTTTGTCTTAACTATTGAATTTTGTTTTAAAATTATTTGGGCTTAAAAGTCTATATCTCCCATACCGGAGCTCTCCTAGTTATCCCCTACTTATTATGCTGCAGATATAAACAATTTTCTGAACTTGTTGTATTACTTAAATTTATTATTTGACAATTTCATAATTGTATGAATGCATCTGGTTCCTCTCAGAACGCTTTTAGCCACCCACTCCTTCTCTTTTCCACGTCCACATCTTGGTTCATCCCTCTGAAATTTGCTCAGAGCATACATGCCGAGAGTCATTCACCTGCTCTTAAAGGGCAGTCACATCAATAGGAAATAGCATTCATGATCCTTTTATGTATATTTAGTGTAGACATAAGCACAAGCAGATGTTTAGTATTACTACAATTATTTGCCTTACTTCCATTCTAAATTTTAGCCTGTTCATAAAGTTCTAACCTTAGAAGTATCTTTGTCAATTTCTTTCTTTTTTTTTTTTTTTTTTTATTAAAGACCCAATTCAAAGAGAATTACAGACCAATTTCCCTCATGAACATTGCTGCAAAAATACTCAATAAGATACCGGCTAACCGAATTCAAGAACACATCAAAAAGATCACCCACCATGATCAAGTGGGTTTTGACAATTTCTTGACTACATACTCCTCATGAAAATTAACAAAATTGGTCTGTTATGTTCTGATTTGTATCTTCACATTATTCATATATTGAAGTCTTTATGAGCTCAGGATGAACCATAATCAGGATGAACATAATTGGAAATAGAATGTTTAAAGAGGGAATAGAAGTCAAGTGAAGTCATTATGTGGAATCTGGATGCAATATGGTTTATATCTTTATAAGAGAGGAGGGTGCACATGCATGCACACATAGAGAGAGATAGATAGAGATAGATAGATAGACACACACACACACACACACACACACACACACACACACACACAGAGAGAGAGAGAGAGAGAGAGAGAGAGAGAGAGAGAGAACTCTGATGTCATTTTAGTATTTGACTATAGGCCCAGAATTTCAGAAAATGAATTGGTTAGGCTGCCCACTCTGTAGTATTTCCTGATGACAACCTGGTGCAGCACCTTGGACAGCAGAGCAGGCTCACTGCATTATTTCATTATATAATCTGTTTTCACTGCTACCCTCCTCCCCCAGGTTGCTACCCCATGCTTCTAGGCTATGGGAAGGACCAGTGCATTATGTACTAAGCAGTCTGATGTAGAGAGTTTAGTAAGTATGGTGGGCATAAATGTACAAGCGAATTCTTTGCTTTGCAGCTGGACTCCTTGACTTGAATAATTGTTTTGCACCTGTTAGTTTTATATCCTTAGGTAATTGACTGATTACTTGTGCTTTAATTTCTTTATCCAAGAAACAAGGATAATAACATTTTTTCATAAGCAAATAAAATTTAAATAAATTAAAACATTCAAGTGTGTTGAACAGTTCTTACTACCGAGTGACTGGTACAATGTAACTGTTATGCGAAGACTCTTACCTTTAATGTTTTATTTGAAGATACTGAACCTTAGTAAATAGAATTCTAGCAGCCTGGTTTAGCAACACTTAACATTAGAAAGTTGAGATCTATTGCTTTTAAAACATATTCCTGGTATGCGTGTGTTGTTAGTGTATTTATAACAGATAGATAAATGATTTTTCTCCCTTTTCTGCACTCTCTCTCTCTCTCTCTCACACACACACACGCGCACACACACACACACACACACACACACACACACACACACACGCACATGCACACACACACACATTTTTTATTAACACAAGAAGTAACCTACTAGCATTCCTCTCATTAAAAAAAAATAGTATGCATTATCAGACTTCCTAGGGCTCTCAAGTCCTTTTGTTGAAAACCTTAGGTAGTACGTCTTCAACTATCTTGTTGGACTAACATGGCAAATGTGGTACGTAGCCCATTGCTGATGAATGGACTAAAAATAACTTCAGTTGAATATTTTTCTTTTTATTAACACATTTTTCTCTTAAATTAGTGCTATAAAACCAAGGATACACTTTGAATGGTGTTTCCCTGATTTGAGATTATTGCTCTTGCTGCCTTTAGATTTTGTTCCCCGAGGGAGTTGCAGAAACAACTGCCTGTGCACATTGTGATCACCTAATCAGTTATATAATGCTAATAAGCTCTAATATGGTGTGGCCATGGGTTCATAAGCAGAAACCTTATTGTAAGTGTCAAAATGATTCTGATCTTAATATATCCCCTATAGTGATGCATTAATAAGGGCTGTAGGAGCAAGTGCACTGTAGGTGGTTCTTCTTAAAGGACAGGGACCTTTTCGCTATTTGATTTGGAGAGTAAAACAGTGAGGGACAATAAATAGCTAGCGTTTAATTTTAAGATGTAATATTTGCCTTCTCATAGTAATGGAGAATTTCTCTTGAAAAAAAAAAAACTCATTTATCAGCCACCAAGACAGCACTAAGAACATGATAGGTATAGTTTTTACTCATGGTTGTCAAGTTAATAAGTAAATTGATGTATTGTGCACATCACTGTGCTATAGTTGTACAATATGTATGAAAAAATGATCTTTGTGCACAGTAGACTTGGATGGATGCTCTGTAGCTATAAAAGCTGTGGTCAAAGAAGTTATGAAGCTTTGGTCCATGGTTGAGCTAGATCTAGAACTCATTTCATTCAAGACTAATTTTTACTTGGATGAGGTGGTGTCTTTAATTTATAGATTGTAATAATGATTGGAGAGAAAGAGCATAATTGTGAAACTATTGGTTTTAACATTAAAATAATGTCTTCGATGAAAATATGTAATGGGCCAGGCGGTGGTGGTGCACACCTTTAATCCCAGCACTTGGGAGGCAGAGCCAGGTGGATCTTTGTGAGTTCAAGAAACCCTGTCTCGAAAAACCAAAAAAGAAAAAAAGAAAAGAAAAGAAAAGAAAAGAAAATTTGTAATGGGGCTAGTTATTTTTAGTACATACTCCACAAAAGGATCTCCAGAGTTGCTGTTTTTGGTTTGTTTGTTTGTTTATTTTCTTATACCTTATTTTAATCCTTTAGCTTCAATATTCTAGAGTATAAAATGGGTAAGACACATTAAATTAGAATTTTCTTCATGATATCTGTACTGAGAGAACATATTTGCTTTCGTGAGGCAACTGGCAAGAGGAAAAGAGTGAAATTTCTTTCAGCGTGAGACTGACAGGAAACCTTTATGTTTCTCTTAAGTCTGTTTCCAGTATCAGAAGGTTAATGGCTGACTCAAAGTATTTCAGTTCATGAATAAGGTGCCGGGTTTCTTAAGCCTGGAATTATCCATGCAGAATACAGTCTCAGTCTCTGCCCCTCCCAGTAAGCGTTAACATCTAGAATGCACTTTATGTCTGTAGACTTTGAGGCACTCTGATGGAAGATTATTTCTGATATTTAGAAAAAGGGTAGCTTGTCTCTTGGAGATTTCTAGCTGCTATGATTGACAGCTGGTTTCAGGTGCTTCTTTTTTTCATTGCTTTGGTTATAGGTGAGTATATATCAAAATGAACTGATGAGCGATCTGCAGTGAAAGCAAAGTGGGATTTTTTCTACCCTTGTGATCTCTAAAGATCTTAAAGAAATCATTTCTAAAACAAATTGATTAAATATCATATATAAAAGCTCAAGTGGGACTTCTCTTTTAAATATACAGAAGAGATTTGGGACTTAAACTAGGGGTCTTTTAAACTGAATGCAAGCTAGCTTTCAGGTAAGCAAACTGGTATTGGATTGTCTCTTTAGCGTTAATGATTCAAGACTGATTTATTTGAGTCAGCAGATGATGTGTTTCTGAACAGTGCTCACCCAAAAAGAGTGTGTACATCCTTCAGTCTAATGTATGCTATTGATTAATTAATTAATTTTATGGTATTGAGGCTCAACATGGGGCCTCACAGATGCTAGTCAAGTGCTCTACCACTGAGCCATATCACCAACCCAATTTATAGTCTTTCTGCCACTAATGTTATTTTCACTAAGGAAAACTAATGTTCAGAAAAAATGAACATTGGATGATTAATGCATAGATAAGATATTGAGTGACTTTTCTTAGGTCTATGTATTGTCTTTCAAACTGAACTCACATTAAAAGAAAATACATGTTAAAGGCTTATTCTTGAAGGAGACAAAAGTTTAGGGAACCATAAAGTAAAATCTTCCTACTTGGGGATGCTTAAATTCCTTGAGGATAAGATTTTTCTGATGAAGCAGGGCAATATACTCATCTAGTAGCCCAAAGCCAAACTATTTACCTTTTTGCTGCTGATCTTGGAACAATACCATGTATGAAAAATAAAATTTAACTTTACCTTTGTGAAAAAATAGAGGTGATTATATGTTTATTTTTTACTCGCTATTATCAAGATTCTACAACACTTTTTTTTTTTTATATCTGGTGCTGTGAACTCTCTTTATGCCATTTGCTCTGGTTTTCTTAGACTGATGAGTAGCCAGAAGACTGCCAACAGAGCCACCTATTGTAATGTTGCTTCAGTAACATCACATGACTCTTTTGGGAGCATTAACTTATAGTTGTAAAACAGATAATCAGTAGAGGGAAAAATCCCCTCAAAGAATCAAGTCAATCAAGTACATAGTGTGTAAGACACTAGATTAGTGTCAGAAGCTTGACTGGCTTTGTAATTAGAAGGAATCAGAGGAAAAGATGACATATTTCATCATTGGTATGAGACATACATTATTTTTGTCATTTTAAAATCATAAAATCCTTCAGTACAGCAAGATTCCATGCAAATTCCATCCTATTGTTCCATAACACCTAAGCTTTGGATTGTGCTATGAGAGGAAAATGATGTGGTAGAAAGCATAATTTTTAGAATCATACCCTGTTTAAGATGTGCCCTGGTTTTTGGTCTTGACTTCCTTAGCAAATGTTGATATTAATTTCAGGCAGCTGCAGCCACCTCATTTTTTCCTTTTAGTGGCAAGAAATTTGAGATTTAATTTAGATTTCAGAAACTACTAACAGGCATACACTATTGAGAACCAGTGAACTTTCCTTTATTATTATGATTATGCGTGCTTTAATTTCTCATCGTGAGACTCTTTCTGCTGTCCCATGACTTTTGTTGTGCATAGCTTGAAATCTTCCATCTTACTTGATGAGCAAATCTACATCTCCCCACCCCGTGTAGGAGAACCAACAAATAAAGCCCCCTGCTGTATTTTTTCCTCTGCTGGCTTCCAGTTGTCCCTTTCCCGCTGTTCTATCCCCAGGCTAACTGGCCATCTGCTGCTAGGTCACAGCTACCTCTTCTGAATGACGCTCTTGTTCTCTCATCCCATTTCTAAATGCCTGAATGTTGCTATCCATTGTTTTTGCCACCTGCTGAAAAGCTGACAAAACAGGTCTCTAGTGGGAGTTTTGGGTTTTGAATATTCTCCTGAGACATAGAAGTCTCATTTCTTATTTGGCAGATGCACATGATACAGAGTTCTTTCTGGGAGAAATCATCTTTCTTGTGGTGCAGCCCAGGCTCACACATGTTTGATAAGTATGCAATATCACAGACAACAGTTAATCACACATACTCACAAAGTGTGCTATTGATGTTCTTGCTATTCATTTAATTTGATAGTTAAACATTCTGTTTTCATTTACTGATATGAAATTTGGACTTGGGGTTTCTGTGTTATATTAACAATATAAGAAGTAAGAAAATAGCCGGGCAGTGTTGGTGCACGCCTTTAATCCCAGCACTTGGGAGGCAGAGCCAGGCGGATCTTTGTGAGTTCAAGGCCAGCCTGGGCTACCAAGTGAGTTCCAGAAAGGTGCAAAGCTACACAGAGAAACCCTGTCTCAAAAAAACCAAAAAAAAAAAAAAAAAAAAAGAAGTAAGAAAATAGATGTAGAAGCAACAGATATCTATATTTCAAGTATAGAGGTGGGCAGATCTCATGGCAGAGCCTCTTCTCTGTTAAGTTTAGTGTAGCCTACTCATAATAACCCTATCTCTTCCTTGGTCAAAATCCCTATAGAAGTCAAGTTTGCTGGGACACAGCCCTTTTTAATGATGCTGAATAGCAAATACCATAACTGTCTATTTTAGGATTTAACATTTTTCTACATCACACCTCATGAAATTCAAGGACACAGCCCTCAGTTTTAAGTTGAAGAAAGCATTTCTATGGGGATCTAAGGTTAAGACATTCCAGGCATATTATATTCTATAAGCCTAGACCAGTTAGAGACTCCCAAACAATTCTGCACAATAGAAATATAATATACAACACATAGGTAATTCTAAATTTTTTCTAGTGATCAGACTGAAGAGAATGGAAAGAAATAGGTCCAGGGATTGAGGAGCTGATTAAGTGTCCAGTGTGCTTGCTGCACAAGTGTGGAATCTTGAGCTCAGATTCCCTGCATGCAGGTAAAAAGCTGAGTGTGGCAGTGCACACAGGCAATCTTAGTGATGGGTATGTGGAGAAAACAGGACCCTGGGGGTTGTTGTCCAGCTTGTCTGAACCAACAGCTAGGCAAGGTTCAGTGAGAGACCTGTTTCAACAACTAAGTTGGAGAGTGACTGAGGAAGACATCCAGCACACTCCCCAGGCACACAAGGACACACACAAAGATACACACACAGTCACACACACACACACACACACACACACACACACACACACACACGCACACACACACACAGCTTTAATGTAGTTAACCCACAGTACGATCATTTTCCCACCAGAAGTCATAGACTAGTTAATAAAATCTCCGGTGACAGGGAAGGGAGACCCTATATTGAGCTGTTGGTCTGCGGTGTTCAACAACACCCCCCCACCCAGCATAGTCTATTATCCTTGGTTGATGGACAGAATATGAAGGTAGGACTTTGTAATAGAAGACACCACATTCATGAGTCACAGGACTTGGAGAACTCAGGATGATACTGACGTGGGGGTCTCCTGCCTGAAGGCTAGATTTCATAGTATTAGAAGCTGCTATCCAAGGTGCCAAGGGCAAAAGCTGTCAACAATCCTAACCCAAGGGAAAGCCTGAGAACCAAAACAGCAATGTGACTAACAGGATATCTCCCATTATTTAACAGAGGCACTTCTTTTTGGGGGTTATCCAACAGCTGTCTAATTGGACCTAAAGTCCATTCAGGTGGAGGGAGCTGATGCCTGATACAGTAACTATATCTAGGGGCTGGGAAGGTTATAAGCACCAGGGGAAAGCCTACTAATACTGTATCACTAAACTAATATACTTTCAAACTGCCTTTTAAACACTCATTTTTATACCCAGAGATAAATGCAGCTCTCACATAGCAAAGACGCTTCTTTTTGTAACAGAAAGAGGTGATTACAGAGATTCACAACTGGTCAAATGGCAGAGAACAGGTATTTATCCCCAAACTAGACATCCACAGCACAGTTCCAACATCTAAGGCTTGGAACCAACCGATCCTAAGAGCCTGAGCAGTATGACTGCTGTGTGACCGTATCTTTTGGACAGGACATGGATGTTGCTCCCATGAACTCTCCACTATATAGCTGACTGCACAAAACCTACAAAGGGCACACAAAAGGTCAACATACTGGCATGGACAGGAAAAAAATTTCCCAAAGACCCCACTGTTAGATAAAGAGCTACAAGCAGTCAACGGATCATGAGAGAGAACCAGTGGTTTTTCAGGGATGAGACCCTGAGCCTATGTGGCCAGCCCTAAACACATGCAAAAAAAAAAAAGCCACTCTAATTGGATTTAGTAGGCTATAGAAGCAATGAATTTAAAAGAGGTGGTTGGGGAACATTGGAGGAGTGGAAGTGAGAAGAAATGAATGGGTGGAAAGATCCCAAAACAATATTTTTATATGAATTTATAAAATAAAGGAAACAATAAAGACAGCTTTCTGAAGATTGGGGTAACTTTGGGAATTTACTTTGGGAATGTAATAGGGGCTGGAGATTAGCTCAGAGGGAAGGTACATGCTAGGTGTGCAGGAAGCTCTGAATTCTGTATCTAGCACTCAAACCACAAACAATCCAGGATAATTTAGTGTAACAGAAATTAACCTAGTGGTGCATGTAAATCAGCCAAGAATCACATTTTCTTGCAACATCAACCTATGAAATAACACATTAAGCATGGAAATGGAGAGACAGCCCAATGATGTAGAGTAAGGAGTAAAAATAAGTCAATACTTCCAGCCCAAAGAAAAATATTAGGCTTCACAGTGAAACTCTCGAGGAAAACACACACAACATCTCATTCTTGCCATGTAGCATGACCTCTTTAAAAGCTCTCATCTCATTTCCAAAAGGAAATAGAAAATCGATAAAAACATCAACAAGTAAAGTAAGCCAGGTGCTTCAAAGAGGAAATAGAGAATCAATAAAGCACCCAGGGAAGTAAGTTCTATGGTAACATTTGTAAAGGGAATTAGTATATGATCAGAGGAAGAAAGTATATGTGCCTAATATACAGAGTGATTTAATGTCATGAAGACTAGCAGAGAAGTTGACTCCTCAGAAACCTCATTCTATGATGATTTTTCTTCCTTTGCTCTTGGAAACAAAGAACGGCTAGAATGACTCACTGTGGTACAGTTACTGGATACGTCATTACAAATTAGCATATTTTTATATAGGTATTTATGTTATTCTACATTTTATTGAAATTAGATTTTGACACAAAACTAGGTAAACAATGATAAAAATCTGTGACTTTCATTCTTATCAGTTTTTCTGATATTTACAACCATTCTATCCAAGTGTTACGCTCTGGTATTTCTTCAGAGTTTAGGCATAATGTAAATCTTCCTACTCTTTTATCCACACATATTTAAAGGACATAATATTAGCTTTCCTAAGACTGCATGTATTTATAGAACAAGGATTAACATATGAGCAAGAATGTAATCCCTTTTAAATAACTTTTAATCTATGTAATTTATAATGACTTTTAAATTACCTCAAGATATTTTTAAATGGCAAAACCATTAGAATTATGAAATTGCATTCCAAGTTTAATGGAGATAATACTGTAGTTACTTTGATACTATAAGATAGGCAGTAGAATAAATGCATTCTGAAAAGATTTTTAAGTTTTAATTTTAAAGAAGAAAAAGTGAAATATTAAGATGAATATACAGTTTTTAAAGTGCATTCTGAAGCTGCTTCTAACTTTAAAAAATGTTTTATTTTAGAACGGGTTTCATATTTACAGAAAATCTGGGATGATAGCACAGAGTTCTCACATACTGCTACCCCCCCCACACCTTTTTTACCTAATGTTCTTTTGGAGGAGCACTTTCCACACTATACTACTTAGAAATTATGTATAGTCCTCACTGAAGTAGTGGGAAATTGTGCTCTTTCTTTGAAGGGGTTGTTCCAGGTTTCTGAAATTTTGTATTGGAGACCTACCTTCTTTTTTTTTTTTTTTTTTTGGTTTTTCGAGACAGGGTTTCTCTGTGTAGCTTTGCGCCTTTCCTGGAACTCACTTGGTAGCCCAGGCTGGCCTCGAACTCACAGAGATCTGCCTGCCTCTGCCTCCCGAGTGCTGGGATTAAAGGCGTGTGCCACCAACGCCCGGCGAGACCTACCTTCTTTAGTGGCTGTTTGCTCACTTTTACCAGTATAATCTCGTGCATTTAGTATTCCAGGAAATAATCCTATGTGACTTAATTTTGTTTCTCAGCTTGCTCCAGTTTTGGCTGATCTGTTTCATTGGCATTCTATGTGCATGTGTACATATGCTTTTATTTTTCTGAGCTCCATAGTCTCTGACATTACAAGATGTTTCAGAATTCCCTTATACATGTTATTTTACTTCAAGCCTTAAATTCATCATTTCTCAGGGAGCACTCATTCCTTTTATTTAAGAATAGTTTTTAGCAACTAGATTCTAGCCAATTTATATGCTATTGCTACTAGCCAGTTGTCATTATTTCTAAGAATCTCATTTTGACATTACAAGGCCAGAACAGGCTGTGTGTGTGTGTGTGTGTGTGTGTGTGTGTGTGTGTGTGTGTGTGCGCTTGTACATATGAATCTATAATATTATCTATACATATTTTATTTAATGTATATATATATTATTTAGACAATGAATGGCTGGGTAAGACAAATAAGCACTCACCTACACTTACATTTCCCCCATTATTTGTCCGCGACTTTAGGATCTATGTTAGTAATAAAGAAGTTGCATTGCTGTCTTATTGTTACTCTGTAGTTGTGGATTACACATTTTATTGGGGTAATAATGATCTGCTGGTAATTACCTAGTACTTCTTCCACATCAATCTTATTTTATACATGGGTGACTATGTGCCCATTTTTATTAAATAGTGGCTTTTCCTAAATCCAAAAGCTTTAAAAATAATTAAAAATTTTTTATTACAGCACAGTTATATCATTTCCCCCTTCCCTCAAACCCTCCCAATAGTAAATGGTCACTCCCGAAAACATATACATAAAACTAACATTCTCCAGACTTAAGCAGGTTGTATTTATGAACTTAGGAACACACAAATACACACACGCACATACATATACATAGACAAAAGATTAGCTGAACTTGTCATAATTGAGCATGGATAAGGTATTTAAATAATAAATACACTACAAAATCCTTATTTTTACCAATATCTTTCCAAAAATGGGTCCCTGCTTTACCAAAGGCAGACAAGACAGCCATGTCTTACTTTTCTAACCATTCTTCTATTGGTTTAGGAACTTCCCCCTTTATGACTTTTTCCTGTGATGTAATTTCTCCATTAGCCTTTGCTCACAGCAACTGTAAATATCACAGTCTCCATGGCTGACTTCAGTACTTACTTCTTTGCAAATTGTCTTTACGTGTAGTCCTATCATGAGATCCAGGTTCATGGAGTCAGCCTGTGTAGCTAATGCTGATCTTTTTTCATAAAGGACTGAAATATAAGATAACAGAGTCAGCTGTAATCAGGTTTAATAATTCTGTTGGCACAGGGAAAATGTTCTATGTGCCCTTTTCCTTTGATCAGTGTTCAGTAAATGAGAGAGAAAGGGCTAATCCTCTTCAGTAGGAGGCTAAGGGAAGTTCAAGACATTGGGTAGTAAAATATAGAAATGCATCATGGGAAATGAGTGCAGAGTTGTAAAAACTGCCCAAAATTCCTAATTTGTTTTAAATACTAGTTTGTTAGGATTGAGTAAAGCTTTAAAAAAAAACTCTCAAAACAATATAGAAGTTTATTTCTATAAGTGTACAAGTAAGTGTTTCATGGTTAGTATTGAACTCTATAGTGTAGAGGGCTGAAGCTCTTCCTAATTTGTTTCTCAACCATATAAAACTCAATTTAAAGTAGCTGCAGGCATCAGTATGGAAAAAGAGATAAAGAAAGCAAACCCCCTCCCCCCAGGCACCAAGAATACTGTTAAGTAACAATTATATTTACCTCGTTAGGCAGAGCATAGACATACAATTATACACACGTGTAAAATAGACATATGTAAATATAGTGCTGATTCTCTGTGCCTATTCTATGTGTGCCTGTGTGCTGGTTAGTTTTAAATGTCAACTCGCCACAACTGAGAATAACCAGGGAATAGATCCTCAACTGAAGATTGCCTAGATCAGTTTGGTCTGTGGTCATGTCTGTGAGGAATTGTCTTGATTGTTGATTGATGTGGGAAGACCCAACCTACTATGGTAGGCATCATTCTCTGTGAGGATGGTCCTGAACCATGCAAATGAAGAAACCTGGCTAAGCGTAGGTAACCTAGAAAGCAGCAAGAATATAATACTCTCTGCTCGTGTATGTGGATGTTATGCAATTAGTTGATTTGAGGTCCTGTCATGGCTTCCCCTCAATGATCGACTGTACCTGGAATTGTAAGCCAAATAACTCTTTCTCTCCCAATGTTGCTTTGAATCAGGGTATTTGTTATAGCAATAGATATGAAACTAGAATAATCACCAAAATTGTTATTCCTTTGGAACATGTAGAAAATGGTTTGGAAATGAAAGTGTGTTCCCAAGTCTTGGTGAAAAAAATTTTTTTAATTAATCAAATAAAGTGTGGGGATGATAAGACAGCAAAAAGACCAAATGATAGGCAGGAATATGGAAACTAAATTATAAAATGGTGACTTAGTGTTAGTACAAAATACAAGGAAATAATAACACACAATGAGCTGGGGAGAAACATGTCTGAAAGATTATAATAATTTTAAATATTTTTGTATTATTGAATAAAACACAAAGAGATCGGGTCCCTAAAGTGGTAAAGTTGGGTGTTTGTTGTTAAAGTTGTGAACCATCATCTTAGCAATCTTTTTTTTTTGAATTTATTTTATTTTATTTTACAATATAATTCAACTTTACATATCAGCCATAGATTCCCCCGTTCTCCCTGGACTTTTTTTTTTTTTTTGAGACAGGTTTTTCTGTGTAGTTTTGGTTCCTGTCCTGGATCTCACTCTGTAGACCAGGCTGGCCTTGAACTCACAGAGATCCACCTGGCTCTGCCTCCTGAGTGCTGGGATTAAAGGCGTGCGCCACCTCCGCCCAGCCCTTCTTAGCAATCTTATGTCAACACAGTCCCAATCTTGTTCCAGTCATTAACATTCTTCATTTTTTTTAAAGTGATTTTCATCTTCTAATATTCTTTGAAAATCACATTAAATGAATCTTTGGGCTTCTTGAAGCTTGCTTAGTTGTTCAAATATTACCAGAACAAATTAGGAAACTTGCAAGTCATACAAAACAGGGAAGGTTAAGCTGCAAACTGCAACCTGTGTTGTGTAAAACTGAAGAATTAAAGGCTGCATTGTATGCGAAGATATGGACTGAGGTATATAACCATACCACGTAGAACAACAACAGTTAATTAAACACCACATTAAACCAATGCATGTTCATTTTAAATGAATAGTAGAATATTAGAACATAAGGAGAATATTATGCTTAGCATTCTACTTGTTGTGTTTTACTAAGTAAAAAGTTTGCATGTGTGGCCACATTAGATGTTCATTTCTGTGGAACTTAGGTTTTAATACTTCCTATCTCTTATAAATGTTACAGAAGGCAGATCTTAATATTTATAAAGTATGCAAGAGGTACTTTTAAAATCAGTCTCTGTCTCTGTGTCTTTGCATCTGATTGCCTCTCTCTCTTTGTGTGAGTGAGTGAGTGTGTGTGTGTGTGCATGTGTGTGTAAATCACTGGGTGAATGTGTGTGGTGCATTTTGTGTGGTGGAAGATATTATTATAATCTTGGCTGGTGAAAATGAGACAGTCATTTTCTGTTTAGTTGGTGAAAAAAATGCGTGCATTGATTACTAGAAACGCTTAAGAGTCATAAGGTTAATTTTCAGCTTTACTTCTCTGTGTTCACCTGTTTACCCTCTTGTTCCTTTATGTTTTTAAGTCTTGTTTTATTTTAACATAAGATGTGAATGCAGAAAATTCTAGCATGATACATCTAGAGGATTAATGTGACCTTTAGAATATCAGCATCAAAGGAATCTAGGGAAATATATGCTTATGAACATTTAATAACCCCACCACCATGAGTTAGTGAATAGTTCCCTGCTTTTCTATTATGAAAATATAGCACTGGGACTATGGTTGAAAAGTTCAATACACAAAAGTTAAAGAACTGGTAGCATTTCGAATGTCTGCATTACTTTTAATGCAAAAATTCTACTTTGTTAGATCTGGGGAATACTTAAGGCTTGGCACTATAGATCTCAACAAGAAGAGACTATACAGTGACTATTTAATATCTGAGAGGGTCATGCAATTTAAAATGCTTTGAAAATTTCAAGTCCAGAGGTTGGAGAGATGCTTCAGTTGGCAAAGTGCTTGCCATGCAAGCAAGGGCCTTGAGTTTGGAAGCACAAAACCCATGTGAAAACCTGGATATGGAAATGCACCTGTAATTCAGTTCTTGGGAGGCAGAGATAAGAGGGCCTTGCTGACCAGTCAGTGCAGCCAAATTAGAGAGGTCCAGGTTAAATGAAATTCAGTGAGGGCAAGGTACCTGATGGTAGTCTCATATTAAACACTTCCAAACTCGCTTTCAGAAATTTTCTGAAATTACTTGAATGAATTGGATTCAACTATGTGCTTCATGTTTTCTGTTCGTTCTCCTCTGACAGAAGCTTTCAGAAGAATGAACTCCACCCTCCCCCACAGCCACACATACCCCTCCTTTCCCTTAAAAACTGTGCTCAGGAAAACGAATATTTCCTCACACGATTGCTGCCTCACTCCTGCAGCATTTGAAGGGAATACAATGTGTCGGTTATCGCAATTTTCTATCCCAGGTTCCATGTTTGCCAGATAGCTCTGACTTTGCTCAAACATCACATTGTTGGGGAAATGCTCAATATTAATCTTTCTCCAACTTTTCATTGAGGAAGCCAATGTGTGGAATAAAGCTCAGAGCCATTTGCTGTTCAAAGGCCTTCAGATCTTGCACCGAGTCCCACAGATTCCCAGCCTTTGGCACAGTTTCTGCAGCACGCTTTACTTTTTTTGACAGCAGGAAGAGCTCTTTGGCCCACTTTTTCTTCTAAACTTTAGCTAAACTTCAAACTCCTTCCCTTTTTTTCCCTCCCTTCTTTTGCTAAAGCTCGTGATCACACGCTGAGTAAATAATCTATAGACCATGATCCGCTGTCCTGTCAGGCTTGTTATCCACACTCTAAACCCCCCGATGTCTGGGAAACCTGCCTGGTAAGTATTCCCAGGTAGGCTTTCTAACTACCTCCCCCACTGGTAACCATCATCATTGCTTATATACTCAGAACTCCCTCGTAGCATGCTGACTATATTTGGAAGAACTAATTGGTGGTTCTGGTGTCTTTGTTAGGAAAAAGTGACACTTTTTGAAGTTAATAAAAATCTCTTCAGCGCCAGCCTTTTATCAGATGTAACAAAACATTGTTTGAACAAATATGCTCTCAGTAGTAGTGACAGTTCATTTCTGCTTTTCCTAGCCATCAACATCTCAGGAGAGGAAAGGGAGGAGAAGTTCCTTAAAGGCATAAAATTATTATTTTTTTGAATAATGGCAGTTCTTTATAGAAAAACGCTTTACAAATCAATAACTCAATTAAATTAGCGTAGAATTGTAATGTGTCAGCAGTTCTGCAATATATAATTAAGTAAAATGGTTTTCAATTATTTCAAAGGGACTTTTAGTGTATATCGAAATGCTCCTGACTTTTGAAGGGTATTTATATACGACCACAATTAAGAAAGTAACTGATTATTTTAGTTCGGCATTAAAATCAACAAAACTAAAATAAAAGGACTATCTTCAGATCTTTAGATTTTTTTTTTGAGAGAGAGATTCACCAGTTACTGAGAATTAACTAAAATTAATTTTCTCAATATGTGAACTCTAGTACCCGATGCACTTACATTTTTTTTTCCTTGTTCATTTGTGAGTGTTAAAGCACGTGCCCTCTTTTTTAAGTGGAAAAATAGAATCTGTTACATATAGCACAACACAGAATAGTGGCTAGGGCCACTCATTTCTCCCTTTCTCATTGATATGAGTCATCTCCTCTCACCACCCTCAGAAGTATAAAATCTAATTAAAACAGATTGAGATAACCTTAGGCCCCTTTTTTCTAAAAGGAATTCAAATGCTACCACTGATTATATTACAGTGCTCTCTTATGGAGTATGATTTTGACAATATGGAAGGAAGAAGCGTCTGCTCTTATAAATTGATCAGCCATGCTGCTTTCTTTTTTTTTAATTGAGATATTTGTTTATTAAAATGTGTATAAAAGAGTAAGTGATCTAATTATCCTGTTTTGTATTTGCTTGGCTAATGATCTTCTAAACTCAGTTCATTAGTTTGAAGGGAGCACCATCAAGAGTGAGACACAAATATATTAAAAGTAAGCATGTAGGCGTATAGCTGGATGAGGAGATGAGAAGTCAGTAGGATGCATGTTAATCTAAACAATGTAAAATTCAGATGACTAAAATATCCCAATATAGCCAAACTGACAACTTTGAATGCAAGCTATTATTGGCACTTTTTCTACAGGATTATATTTCCAAACTAGTAAAATTAAAACAGGGTTTTATCAAATCTGTTAAGGTTATGATCAACATGTAAAATATTTTCTTTTATTATTTGCACCATTCACTAATTATGCCACCCATGCAGTCAACTGAATTTCTTTTCTATACATCATCCTGGATGAACTGCAATACACAAATATTAGTCTAACACTCAGCCCTGCTTTCTATGACATTATGGAATTTAAGTCCATTCTAATTAAAAGAGTTGGTAGTTAAGGAAAAACCACAACCAAAACAAAATAACAGAAAAAAAAATGAGGAATGAGCAGAAATAAATATAAAAATTGGTCCATTTATCTAATGGGATTAACGGTGGCAGTATTTTCAAAGTACTGTGTATTA
>CABHPP010149651.1:0-19998 GCA_902168425.1 Peromyscus attwateri
GTTCTAGCTACTACTAGGCCAGGTAATAACAGGCTACCAAGGAGGGCTCTTACATCCCAGACCCCACTGGAAAATTTCAGGCTAGCCAAAACTTAACCACCTTTTTTAAATCATGTGGTATGCATGCGTGTATGTGTGCATGTATATGTGTATATATGTATGCATATGTGTATGTGTGCATGCATGTATAAGGACCTGCATATGCATGCATTTGGAGGGTAGAAGTAGTTGCCAGATGACTTCTTTGATTGCCCTGCACCTGAATCCAGAGTTTGCGATTTGGTTAGTCTATCTAGCCACGTTGCCTCAGGGATCCCCTATCTTCACATCCTGACCACTGGCATTACAAGCAGACTGCCATATCCTAGTAGCATTTACATGTGTCCTGGGGATCTCAACTCAGGTATTCGTGGTTGTGTGGCAAATGCTTCACTCCTGAGCCATCGCCTCGACCTCGAAACATTTTCATACTGCCTCATGAGCTCTCATACTGAAACCACATTATAGGCTATTGCCCATATTTCCCTTTTGCACTCTGCCTCCTGGCTGACCCCATGAACCCCTCTTAGATGTTTGTCATTGAATGCCATCTTTTCCTAGATATGTGAGAATAGTTATCTTTTCAGTGGCAATCTTTACCTCATCCACTGGCCTGAATGACACTATTATCCATATTTGAAAGAGAATGTGGTTATCAGGGTGATGGACAGACAATGAATTCAGGTTGTTCTGGAGCAATCAAAGCACACATGCCTTGATGTCTAAGGAATATTCAAAATAGAGACTATTTCAGGGTATACACATGGTTGTAATTCCCTGTGCCTCAAATGCCAGGAACAAAGCTTAGAACAGTGCAACTCAATGATAGCAGAAGAATAAAATGATGAGATGGTCTTGAGGGCATGATGTTGATTTCAGTTTTCCTGATCCTCCCCATAGCATAACCTTCTCAGTACTAGCTGGAATCCTGGAAAGGGGGAATAGCTTGTAGATAGAGAAGACTCAGCTCAAGGACTAATACTAAGGTACAGCACAGAGAGATGGCACGATTGTCTTTATTTGGGATGTAGAGTGTCACAAGCAAAAAGGCCATGTGTTGAACCATCCTGCTTTGCTTTGTAGAAGTTTCCTGTTGAGGTCATGACTCTATGGCTTTCTTCATAGAGTTTGTTCTCAGCATCCTTTACTTAGAGTAGCAGAAATAATGGGCAGTAGTCCATCCTATGGGATCCTACTAGCAATAGCATGTTGTTATGCCAGGATGTCTCATAATCTATAGACATAGCCACAGGACCATCCAGTGATGATGTACCCTGCATAGTGTGAGGGATAGAGGTGGAAGAAAGAGGAAGTCAAAGCTTTAGGGTTGTAAGAAAAGTCTTACAGTTACTTTAAATAAATAAAAAAAAAAACCTGTTAGGTGTTTTCAATTCTGATGGAGCATAGAAAATGTAAGATTAGGCTTGGAAGGATGGATATTAAAAGGAAAAAAATTTAGTGGGAAAGATTAATGGAGAAGAAAGGAAATGAAACTAAATCTTGAGTCCTGTGTTAACCCCTTAATAAACAAAAGACAAGAAGAGACATGAGTATGGGTTATAATTCAACCCAATAAAATAATTCTCAGACTAGGTACAGTCTGCTACAAGTTTCCCAGGTGGCAGTTGAGTTTGTGTTCCATGATCTCAAATGAAGAGCAAAGCTAAGAAAAGAGCACATGTGCAATAATTTATTGGGAAGCAGAGCAGAAGCTCCCAAAACTAGGAGGAATCTAAAAAAACGGGTGGCCAAGGAGAGTTCTGGACCTGGGTTCCATTTATATCTTGGCTAGTGTGGTTCTGCCTCTAAGCAAATTAGGTATGCAGTTGGTAGGAACCTAGTTCGTTCATTTGAATATGTATTGAGGATTCTGACTAGTGGAGACATGGAATGGAAGGGCATTGGCTCAGAAAAAGCCTGCCTAAGAAAAAGTTTGACATAGAAGCCTGCCAAAGGCACCAAGAGGTAGAAAGAACCTGGAAATAGAAAGAACAAAGGCTGGTTATTGGATGACTATAGTGGTATTCTATTTGTACTGAAATGTGATTTTATTTGTATATTAATAAATAAAGTTGCTTAGGGGTCAGAGCTATTAGCAAGCCATAGCGAAAGCCAGGGCGGTGGTGGTGCACGCCTTTAATCCCAGCACTTGGTAAGCAGAGCTAGGTAGATCTCTGTGTGTTCAAGGATACAGCCAGCATTGGAGGCACACGCCCTTGATCTCAATACCAACCATAGAAGACTCGGGAGGTCTGGACAGAGAGACTGTGACGAGACAGCCACGTAGTTAGTTTATAACCAATGAGTAGGAAGAACCAGAACTCTTTATAAATCAGACGCACAGGAAGTAACTCCCTTTTTTCGGAGAGCTCTCTTGGCGGAAGAAGCTAGCTAGCGGAAAGCGGGTAAGCTTCTGGCTCTGACCTCTTGGGCTTTCACCTTTACATTGGCTCTGTGTTTCTTATTTAATAAGGCGGTCGGTTACATCTACAGATGACATCTTGGTGAGTCGGGGGCCCTTATGGATGGAATGGGTTATTTATTCCTTAGGCTAATAACTGATTACCTAGAACTTATTATGGGTTTTCAGGTTTGACATCCATTCCATCAGGGCTTTTGTATGTTTGGTCTCGTGGCCCAGACTACCTACTTACTGAATGGGCTGCTTTATTCCTAACTCCTAGCATACTAAGCAGTGAGGAGATGGTAGCCAGAGCCTAGGTACACAGCAAGAGTAGAGGGTAAGCAGAGCCCTTCAGTTTCATATGGTTATTTATGGAGGAACAGGATGTCCAATTACTTTAATAGTGAGGATAGTACAGGGAAGAGATGTTACAGACTGTATAAGGGCTCTTTCTGTGGGACAGCTGAAGTGTTATGATTGGAACCATTGGGACTGTCAGATGTCTCAGAGGATAAGATTGATTGCTTCAAGACCACTGAACTGAGTTCAAGTCCCAAAAACCACATGGTAGAAGGAGAGAAACAAATTAGCAAGTTGTTCTTTGATTTTAATACATGCACCATGGCACTTGGATACCCCCTCTATAGGCACAAAATAAAGTAAGTGGGGAAAAAAAGGGACAGGGAATCTTATTGATCAGTACCCTTGCTTAGAACCTGCATCACTCTTCTGCTCATATTAATCAGTCACTGCAAGAGCAAGACACTTGGTAGCTGTGTGCCACCGGACGCATTATGTAACTTCTCTAAATTCTAGTTTCCTCTTCTGTAAAATGGAAAAACTAACACTGCTTACCTCTTAAGATAAAAGTGAAGAGTGAAGAAAACACTAACATTGTAACTGCTCAAGAATGGTTGGGAGGGACAGCAAAGAAAATAGGTAGGGATAATAGAACCTGGTGCTGTGAGGAGTTGGCAGGGTAAGCTGCAGTGCTAAACAAAGCTAAGCTTCTGTACAGACCCCTGAGAAGCAGGGATGCCCCAGAAGATTACTATGCATCAGAATCACTGACAGTGTAGCACAGAGCTTCAGATGTCAGGAGGATAGATGCTACTTAGAGGTGTGGCCTGTCACAAGTTCAGCCTCTCCCCTCTCCCAACAAACAGGTGGGCAGTACCTGTGATCTAAGACAGCTGGAAGGATGGAGTTTTCAAAAAGTGCAAGAGACAGTTTCTAGCCAGTGTCCTTTGCTCTGGTTCTCTGCTTGTTTGTGTGTGTGTGTGTGTGTGGGGGGGGGTTCTTCCTGCCCTTTTCTTTGCAGCTCTCAATTTTCTTCTCTCCATCTCCACTCGGTAGAAGCTGCCAAGTTTGAGAACATCTCTCATTATAAGCCCTTTAGTTATTGATTCAACAAGGAAAAGCAGTAAACGTATGATATGATGAAAGATTATGGGTTGTCATCTGCTTGCCTAGCATGACATTGCTCTCAACTCATTCTCTCTTTGGGGGAGTAACAACAGTACACGTCCCACTTACAAACTGGAGGACTGCCATAGCATGAGACATCATCTTACATGATCAGTTCCAGAAACAAGGGTCTTGGACAATTTTAAGCCTGGTTTTTCTTTCTTCACTTTTTAAGCTGGCATATATTTATTGCAGATAGTGATGGATTTTATTATGGGCTTTTCATTCAAATATATTATATATTTTGACCATATTTGTCCCTGCTCTAAAAAGTGGAGACATAGGCTTAAACCTGGATTTGTTTTTGTTTTTGTTGTTGTTTTCTTGCTTTAACTTTAGAAGCATGTACTCAGAAAGCCAAAGCAGATTTCTCTTATGGTCTGACTTAGGTGACCCTCTAGTCTGTGTAACTTCACCTTCTACAGAGATGGTTAAGAAACAGAATATTTGGCCAAGAAAGGAGTGAGTTCCATTACTGTGTCTAATACATATTTATTCTCCTAGGCACGATACCCTACAACCCTGAAAGAAATCAGACTTTTGTTAACACACAAGACAAGAAATTGGCCATAAAGTCATCAGTTATGTTAACCCAACCTACAAAGTCTGACTTCCACTTTTACTATTGCTAACCTCTGGCCTCCATCTTCATCTTCTCTATTTTCTTTCTCAGAGGTACTGTCTATAAACAGATAGGATTCTTGTTGATACCGTGGGACCCAAACATCTGTTAAAACAATATGTGTTGCCCTATGGTCAAGACTGGGGTAGAAGAGGAGGAGCAGAAAGTAAGAGAAGAAGCTGACCTGGACTCAGAATTGGACTTGTACACTAATTAATTTGTTCATGCTGAGTAGGAAGCAGGAGGATGGGTGTAATATATAGGAATGCAGATGTGACCATAGTGAAGTGAGCAAGGGTCAGAAATGAATTCAGAAGTATATTCAGGAGCCACAGAATTTCAGAATTTAGCCTTTGTCAAATAAGTAGGACATAATTTTTCATGTAACGTCACTAGAGCAGTGGTTCTCAACCTTCCCAATACTGCTACCCTTTAATATAGTTGTTCAAATTTGTGGTGACCCCAGCCATAAAATCATTTCATTGATAATTCATAACTGTAATTTTGCTACTGATATGAATCTGATATGCAGCATATCTGATATGCGACTCCCAGAGGGGTCATGACCCACAGGTTGAGAACAACTGCACTAGAGTTAGAATAATTGAGACAAGATAATGCATGGTCTATTTTATATTTTAAAATACTCAATTGAGTTCCTATAAATAAGAACATTGAGCTATGATTGCAACGATTAACAGTATGCCAGTGAATAGAACTTTTTAAAAACATTTTGATAAATAATTAAGAAATAGGCTCTTGCAATGGAGAGAACAACAATAAAGGACAAACTTAAACTCAAAGGCAACCTGTGACTCAGATAATCGCCCCCTTGGCTTGGCGTGCACATTCATGCATCTCTGTGGAAAATTGAAGGGTAATTTGATAGCCTTTAGGTGTATCTTTGGGGACAGTATGTTCTGGAGGTAGCTCTGAACACTTACGACTGCTCACATAAGGGCTGACACTCTCAGCAACCCTGCTCTGCCTTAGAACATACCAAACTGTAAAAGAAAGCTCTCTTTTCTCAATAAAAGGTGTCTTTGTATTATCTGTACCAGGGTGTCTACGTATCTATCTGCCCTTGGTCATTGCTCTTCTCTTCTAGAAACTCCAAGTTTCAGCTTTAGCTGCACTGGCTGCAGCAATACAGTATACCTATGAATGCATTTTTAAATGGAGGATATAAGTACTTTATATATTCACAGATATATCATAGCATCTAATTGAATTTCTATTTTTTATGGTTACTAGCTTTGAGAAATACATTGTCGGAATTCTAAAGCGAGCTGAGGGGAAGATGGCGGCTGCTGCTGGTGGGCCGTGAGTGAGAGCAAAATTGGATGATGAACTGATGTGCAAATAAGAGGAACAGGCTCACAAAGAAAGACGTCAAAAAAGGTATACAGAAAAAGAGAAAGATAAAAAAACTTAGAGACAAAAGATTGATGGATTAATTTAAGTTAAGAAAAGCTGGCTAGAGCATCAAAGTTTCTCTGCCTTCCTCGGGAATCCGCGGTTTGGATCTATCCTTCCCTCTCGGTCTTCCCAGGCCTGCGGGTGAGCGGATCTCCGGGAGCGTGGTACGAGCAAGCGGCGTGGTCTTAGCGAGCACAGGGAAGGAGCAGCGGCCGGGACTTCCCGGGTGACCCTTTGGGGCGCGACAGAGCTGGGTGAATGCAAGAAGAGGAGCTACAAGATCCAGGGACGCCCGAACCCGCAAAGTTGATGTTAATCACCTTGCTGATTGCTTCTCAATTGGGAACTAGTGGAGAGCACAGCGCGGGGCAGGACCTGGGCTCCGAGGCAGAGATCAGTGCAGCTGTGGCTACAGAGGCAACGAGGGAGGACGCTGCAGTGCTCCCCGGAATCTGAAGGATCGAAGAGCCAGAGAAGGAGGAAGACATCAGGGGCCAGCCACCCAGCTATACAGCAAGCCACAGAATAAGAGGTGTCTTTGGATCCTGTATTTCAAGAAGCTCTCAAAAGAACTTATCAAGATCACCCAACCACCAAACCAGAGCACCAGAATCGTAAGTATACACCTCACAGACTGAGAACAGGGGTAGTCAGCCTGCCCAGGGAACCAGATTTTTAGTTTCTCATTTCCTGGTGCTTGAAGTTTCTTATTTCTGAGGCTTGGAGGTGTAAGCCTGAAGGGTTAGGGTCTCACACCATCTGCACTGAGCAGAAAAAGAGATGAGTAGATGCCAACGGAAAAATACAGCCAACAACATAAAGACTTATATGACAACACCAGAACCTACCGACCCTACAGTTGCAACTCCTGAACATACCAAGGCAGAAGAAACAGAAGAAATCAATCTTAAAAATGACGTTAAGAAGATGATAGAGGCCCTTAAAGAAGAAATAAAAAATACCCTTAAAGAGGAAATAAAAAATTTCTTCAAAGAGGAAACGAAAATTTCCATTAAAGAGGAAATAAAAAATTTCCTTAAAGAGGAAATGAAAAACCCCATTAAAGAGGAAATAAAAAATTCCCTTAAAGAGGAAATGAAAAACTCCATTAAAGAGGAAATAAAAAATTCTCTTAAAGAGGAAATGAAAAACTCCATTAAAGAGGAAATGAAAAACTTCCTTAAAGAGGAAATAAAAAATTCCCTTAAAGAAATGAAAGAAAAAACAAACAAAAAAATGGAAGAAAGCAAAGAAAGCCTAGAAAAAATAATTAAACAGATGAAAGAAACATTCCAAGATCTGAAAAAAGAAATTGAGACAACAAAGAAAACACAATGCCGGGTGTTGGTAGCGCACGCCTTTAATCCCAGCACTTGGGAGGCAGAGGCAGGTGGATCTCTGTGAGTTCGAGGCCAGCCTGGGCTACCAAGTGAGCTCCAGGAAAGGCGCAAAGCTACACAGAGAAACCCTGTCTCGAAAAAACCAAAAAAAAAAAGAAAACACAAGCTGAGGGAATGCTGGGAATAGAAACCCTGACTAAACGAACAGGAACTACAGAAAGAAGCATAACCAACCGAATACAAGAGATGGAACAGAGAATCTCTGACACTGAAGACACAATAGAGAAAATAGATTCGTCAGTCAAAGAAAACACTAAAGATAAAAAAGTCGTAACACAAAACATCCAAAAAATCTGGGATACCATGAAAAGACCAAACCTAAGAATAATAGGGATAGAAGAAGGAGAAGAAAACCAACTCAAAGGCATAGAAAATATATTCAACAAAATCATAGAAGAAAATTTTCCTAACCTAAAGAAAGAAATACCTATGAAGATACAAGAAGCTTACAGAACACCAAATAGGCTGGACCCAAAAAGAAAGTCTTCTTGTCACATAATAATCAAAACATTAAACATACAGATCAAAGAAAAAATATTAAGAGCTGCAAAGGAGAAAGACCAAGTAACATATATAGGCAAACCTATCAGAATAACACCAGACTTTTCAATAGAGACTATGAAAGCTAGAAGGTCCTGGACAAATGTTATGCAGACACTAAGAGACCATGGATGCCAACCTAGACTATTATACCCAGCAAAACTCTCAATCACCATAGGCGGAGTAAACAAAATATTCCATGATAAAACCAGATTTAATCAATACCTATCCACAAACGCAGCCTTACAGAAAGCACTAGAAGGAAAAATCCAACCTAAAGAAGCTAAACACACCCATGAAAACTCAGGCAATAGATAAACCCACACCAACATCTGAAGAAATAGAAGGGACAAATTCCTCCCCAGAAAATGCATGACCTGTGAAAGCTGCTAAGAGTTTGAGGCAGATTTGGGGAAAAAAGAAAGCCCCTACCTCCAAAGGCAGCTAGCAGAGGAGCAGAGCAGCCTGGGATGTCTGGGGCTCTGCGTCTGGGGGGAAGGGACCGTGCAGGGTGAGAGTGGAATCAGTGGGAGAGGTGTTTCTCTGAAGGAGCTGTGGAAGGGCTGTTGTGGGTGTTGAGTATAAGCTCTAACCTTTAGAAATGATGTACGTACTTTCTGTCTAGTTAAGAGAATCTAATAGAGATAGTGATAATAATTAAGAGTAAGAAGTAGAAAAAGATGAAAATAAGATATATGAGTTTGTAAAAATTCTGTCTTGTTAGATCTGTGTTAAGAAATCTTTAGGTGTTTACTAAGTTAAATATATGCTAATGGTAGCCCTATATAAGTTTGTAAAATAGATCCATAGAGTTCCTTTAAAAATATAAGCTTGCAAGAAGAATCTAAGGTAGTCCTAAAACATATAGTAATAAGCTTGTAAGAAGTAAAGATGCTAGTTGTAAATGTAAGTTTAAATAAGAATTAAGAAGATGGAATGAATATAAGAAGTATATAAGAAGTAATAAGAAATATATCTGCTAAAGTAGTTCCCCACAGCTGAGATCTGTGGAAAATCAATGCAATACAGATGGAAATGGGGGGTGGGCTGGGGGGAGGGGGGCGGGGCGGGAGGGGGGAGAACGGGGGAATCTATAGCTGATGTGTAAAGTTGAATTATATTGTAAAATAAAATAAAATAAATTAAAAAAAAGAGAAATACATTGTCATTAGTCAATAAACAGGAAGAGAATATTCTTATTGTAGTGATGGTGAATATATTTAAATCCCTCTTGGGTTCTCAGTATTTATTATTTAAAATCATTTTTGAAGTTGGTGAAAATCTTTTCCCATAAAGAACTCAAGAAACTAGACATCAACAAACCAAATAATCCAATTAAAAATGGAATACAGATCTAAATAGGGAATTCTCAACAAAGGAATCTCACATGGCAAAGAAACACTTAAAGGAGGTGGTGGCACATGCTTTAATCCCTGCACTTGGGAGGCAAAAGCAGGTGGATCTGTGAGTTCCAGGACAGCCAGGGCTACAAAGAAAAACCATGTCTTGAAAAAATGACAACAAAAAATGTTCAACATCCTTAGCTATCAGGGAAATGAAAATCAAAATGAATACATCTTATACCTGACTGAATGGCTAAGGTCAAAAACAGGTAAGTGACAGCTCATGCTGATGAGATATGGAGGCAAGGGGAACACTCCTCCATTGCTAGTGAGAGTGCAAACTTGTACAGCCACTTTGGAAATCAATATGGCAGTTTCTCAGAAAAAAATGGAATTGATCTACCTCAAGACCCAGCTATACCACTCATAAGCATATCCCCAAAGGGCATTCCATCCTACCGCAGGACACTTGCTCAACTGTGTTTATAGCAGCTTTATTCATAATAGCCAGAAACTGGAAACAATTTTTGTTGTCCCTCAACAAGGAATAGATAAAGAAAATGTATATTTGTACAATGGAGTATTACTCAGCTCTTAAAAAAAAAATAACATCATGAAAGTTGCAGGCTAGTGGATGGAACTAGAAAAAGATCATTCTGAGTTCTATCTGACCCAGATGAACAAACATGGTATGCTGTGGGATGGTCTGTATGTCAAATGCTCTGATTGGTCAATAAATAAAACACTGATTGGCCAATGGCCAAGCAGGAAGTATAGGCGGGACTAACAGAAAGGAGAATTGAGAGAACAGGAAGATGGGAGGAGACACTGCCAGCTGCCACCATGACAAGCAGCATGTAAAGACGCCAGTAAGCCACGAGCCACGTGGCAAGGTATAGATTTATAGAAATGGATTAATTTAAGATATAAGACCAGTTAGCAAGAAGCCTGCCACGACCATACAGTAATATAAGTCTCTGTGTTTACTTGGTTGGGTCTGAGCAGCTGTGGGACTGGCAGGTGACACAGATTTGTCCTGACTGTGGGCCAGGCAGGAAAACTCTAGCTACAATGGTATGTACTCAATTATAAGTGGATGCTAGCTGTAAAGGATAACCATGCTACAAATCCACAGAACCAGGGAGGCTAAATAACAAGGAGGGCTCAGAAGGGGACACATGGATCTCCCTGAGAAGGGAAAATAGAATAAATTTCACTGGTGGATTGGGGAACATGTGGGTATGGGAACAGGAGGGGTGTGGTTGGGGGGTGAGAGAGTACTAGTAGAGATGACTGAAACTGGGGGACTTTTGGGAGGCAAGGTAGAAACCTAGTGCAATGAAACTCCCAGGAATCTATGAGGGTGACCCTAGTGAAGCCTTCTAGTAATGAGGGATACAGAGTCTGAACAGGCCACCTTGTGTAACCAGGCAAGGCTTCCAGTTGAGGGATTGGGACACCAAGCTAGGCACAGCCTCCTACCTGCAATTAGTCTTGCCTGCAAGATGTGCTGGGGTAGAAACATCGCAGAAATTGTGGGAGTGACCAACCAATGACTGTTCCAACTTGAGACCCATGCCACAAGAGGGATCCCATGCCTGACTCTGCATGGAGCACCAGGAACCATAGTGGATAGCCCAGAGATCTAGGATAGAACCAAACACAACCAGAAAAAAAAAAGGAAATGAAATGATTACTAATGATACCCTGCTATACTCATAGACCATAGCTTAGCATAATTGTCATCAGAGGGGCTTCATCCATCAACAGATAGGAGCAGATGAAGAAACTCACACTAAACATTAGGTGGAGCTTGGTTAATCCTGCAGAAGAAGGGGAAGAAGGAGCTAGAGAAGTCAAGGACATCACAAGAAAAGCCACAGAATCCACTAAGAAGGGCTCATAAGGGCTCACAAGACTGAACCAACAGTCTGGGTGCCTGCAGGGGTCTGACTGCACCCTTTGCACATATGTTATAGTTGTGCAGCTTGGTGTTCTCATGGGTCCCCTATCAGTGAAAGCTGGGCTGTCTCTGGCTCTTTTGTCTGCATTTGCGACCCTTTTCCTCCTACTGGGTTGCCTCATCCAATTTTAATATGAGGGCATATGTCCGGTCTTATTGTAATTTGTTATACTGTGTTTGGTTGATATCCCTACGAGGCCTGCCCTTTTCTGAGTGAAACAGAGAAGTAGATCTGGGGGAGAGAAGAAGTAGGGGAGCTGGGAGGAGAGAAGGTGGGGAAACTGTGGTCAGGATGTAATATATGAGAGAAGAATAAATAAAAGAAAAATCATTCTTGGTAATCCAAAGTTGTAACTGAATTATAGTTTCATTCAGGACCATGAAATCCAAAAATTCAAGTCCATCAACTTAAAACACAGTCACTTCCAAGTCCTTGGGTTACTTACCTGCTTAACTTATTTTTTGTTTGGAATTCTGTAGTTTTTACACCCAGGAAAATGTATAGTAAGACTCAGTGACATGTGAGAGATGTGGCTTTATGTTGTTATTCAAAAGAAAGCAACAGGGAAGGAAGTCATCTTGATGAATGCCATCTAGGGTACTTGAGTAAGAAAGAGTACATGTGTGTACTAAAAGGTTAGAAATTATTTTCCATTTCCTCTTGCCTGCCTGCAACTTGCAAAGTTCTCCTGCACATGGGTTAGAGTAAACTGTTCCAGCTGGTGAGCTCCATCAAGAGCATGGTATTTGATTTACTATATTTCATGCCAAACAATGTACTCAATACTTTCTGTTAAATAATGAGGGAATAGGAGAAGTGGAGGATCAGTCCCTTTCCCATCCTTCCCTAACCACAAATCTCACGTGCCGTACTGAGATGTAATGTGAGGTACTGAAAATGTGTTCTAGGGAGAGATTTCCCAAGTTAGGGGTAATAACATTAAAAACAACATAGGCAGGCGAAAACTTGTCTTTATTTTCCAAGAAGCAGGATTACTGGGTACTATGAATTCATTCAGGGGACATGAGCCAGGTGTCCAAGTTGAGATTGCAGTTTCGTTATAGTCGTCATTTCAAAACTGGGTTCTCAGCCTCCTCCTTCTCAGGCCAGTTGGCAGCAGCGGGCGGTGGTCCAGTCTATGACTGAACACTGACAGTGGCAAGTATTTCCATTCCGGATATCCCATGATCCACAGCCATAGCCGCAAGCACAGCCAGTGACAGCCATCCCTGCATGGTCATGTGAGACATAAAAGCCTTTAGACTGCAAGAAATGGAAGGTCCCTAACTGTCCTTTCTTCTTAGGAGGTGCGTAGGTAGATCTAAGTTTTGCAGGGCATAAAGCTCTTCAAACTTCAGAATTCTCTTCAAGCAAATGAAATGCAAAAATGACTTAAATTGAAGGACTTGGAAGGTGGATTTCACTGTTTTTCAGTAGATGGCAATTTCATCCCTGTTCTGGCCCCCTGCTCACCAATATATGGGATAGATTAGGAAATAAAGGAAGGCCATATCCATGACTGAACAATCAAGGGACAAGAAGGGCGGGCAAGTGTGGACATGAAGGAAGAAGTTATAGGAAGAGCAGAACCCTAGAGTCCTTCAGTAGCATCCTTAAGGTAACGAACAACTAGGAAGGGATGTCTAGGCACCTGGCACTATGGCTCAGCTCCATGGAAACAGAAACCTGAGTTAGGAGAAGGCAGTATTAGGGAACTGATGGCTTGGACACAGGGATACCTTATTCACAAATTGTCCTTGAGGAGATACTCACCAGCAGGACAGGAGGCTAGTCTGCCTCTAGCATTCACACTAGTGCAGGAGAGAGTCCTAGTCACAGTGGAGGTACACTCACCTGAGTAAGAGGAAAAAAGTGATATTGCCCATGATCTTTCTCACATTCCCTTATAAGTCCTCTTCTATCTTGGGGGTGTCACTGTTTCTATAAGTAGTCCACTCACTAACTTTTAAGATTTAGTTTCTTCATTTGTGAAGAGAAATTAGTAGAAAGTAAAGTGTTCTTACCTCCTAAAGTGGCTATGAAAATTAAGTGAACTAACTAAAAGTTTAATATTATACCTGTTTCGTAGTGTGTTCATAAATTACAGGACCTATGCTCCTTTTCTTCATCATCATCAAGAACATTTATCTCTTACCTAAGGGTTCAAAAGGGTAGAGTACTGAAGAAATCCCTGGTCAGGAAGGCAGGGATGAAGTGGACTGAACAGGGCTTGAGATCTTAGAGTGGGGTACAAGGGCTTTTAGGCTTTATCAACAGACAGCACGAGCAAGGATTAGGCTAAGGTTTCTCCTACTCATCTCCTACCTCCACAGCTCAGTTCCTTGATCTTTTTCTCCAGGAGAGAATCTAACGTCTCAGTGTTCACTGGGATCATCAGCTGGAGAAGAGAGATGATGATGAGAAGGGAGCAGGTTGTAGTCTTCATCCTGTTGAAAGTCAATGCCCTGAGGTGGGAAGAAAAAGGCAAAGAAGATGAGATCACTGAGCTCTGGCATGGCTGTGAGGGAAAGGAAATATTCTAGAGAGAAAGGGAGCAGGCAACAGGAGTGACCAGACTGTAACTGTTTTAGCCATTTAGAGAAGCAGAGAAGGTTCCCAAGAGCTGACTGACTCACCAGAAGCTCAGGAGTGATTCCAGGGCCTGACCAGATGAGATGCTTAAAGAGACTGTGGGATAGCTGCCCTGGGCACCCTTAATATATACAAGCACACCTCAGTGGGGTAAACATTTTCAGTACATTTTGACAGCCCGGATGTCTTGTATAGCAATTTCCTGTGAATTAAGACACTTGTCTAAAGAAGAAGAGGTGAGGTTCATGAGACTGAGGAAGTCAACCCTCTTCACTTATTTGGAAAAGCTGAAACTTATAAGATTCACACCCTCCCCCAAAGTTATAGGAGAAGTAATCAGCTGTTGACTCTGATCAGCTGAAAGGCCCAGTGGTGACTCTTGAAACGTTGTTTCATTTTTAGGTACAAGACTGCCTGAGACCACAAAGGCTACTTATACTCAGCTTCAAAGGTTTTCTTCTCCTAAACAAAGTTGTTTCAAAAACAGGTGTATGGTGATGGATGTTGATTCCCTTCTCTCCTGCTATGTAATTGAAATTTATTATAAAACTAAACAGGAACCTGTGGGAGTTAAGAAAAAAATTCTGACAAATGCTAATATTTTCATAGTACATCTCTCAACATACTTATCATGGGAGTTACAAACATTGACATAGTCCTTTGCAGTTGGACTCCATCATTATTATTCTGCCTTTTCCATGCCAAACCCCAGTAAAGAGTGGGACATGAAGCTTTAAGGCAGTGTTATTGAAGAGAATGGCCATTATCTACTGTCACTTGTGCAAACCTGGGTGTTGTGCCCATAGATTATCATCTAGGAGCTAGCTCTACACACAAGACTTCTGCTTTTCTTTGCTGTACTTCCTCTCTGGAGTTTAGAATTTCAAGTACAGAATTAAGGGACAGATTGAACAAACATTTCTTATTGAAGCTGACTGATGCCAACTGAGACACCTGGGATGTGATCCCAGCATTCCCTGTTAACAAGTTTGGCACAAGGCTCCATAATGTCTCAATTCTCTATTCCTGGCAGGTACAAATTTTGTTCACATTCTCAGTTCTCATTCACTCCACTCTCTCATCAATTATTAATAGGTTATATTTAAACAAACCTAGAAAGGACCCAGACCATTTTGGGGGATGTCACTGTTTGGTGGCATGAAGCCTGACTTCTTTGTCAAGTGTGGCTTGGAAGCCTAGTCCTAGGATTGGAGGACTGAGCAACATGTTCAAAAGATAGAAAAACTTGAGGGTAACTGCAATGCTTGCTTTTGGAAAGATTTTTATCTATCTATCTATCTATCTATCTATCTATCTATCTATCTACCTATCATCTATCTATTTATTTTTATTTCAGGTCAAGTTCCAAGCATGCCAATTGACCAGGAGTACAATACAAGAAACTGGGAACAGAGCAGACCCTGGAGCAAAGTAAATGTAAAAAAAACAAACGCTGGGAACCAAGTAAAAAAGTCTAATCTCAATGCAAATTTAGTCTGAGAGCTTGGCCTGCACAGTGTTTAAATAAATTAAATTAGTTATCATTTAAACAGTAAGGTATCCCCATTCGAAGGGATACCTCCTAAATATAACTCTAGCTTGTGTCAAGTTGACAAAAACCCCAACCAGGACAATTGAGCCATGTCAACTTGATATATAAACACATCATTATTCACCTCTAACTGTTCCTTTATTGTTTATCTCTAATGTCTCCTACTATTATTAATATCACAATATAAAACATAAATAACTTTAAAGTGCCTCATGTGTCCTTATCTCATGCAAGGGAAACTGTTCTATCTGGAGCTCCGACCCAAGAACTTAACTTACCCTGGAGGAAAATTCTCATTCCACATTTATGTTCTGGCACTTAATCCCCACCTCTCTCTCTCTCTCTCTCTCTCTCTCTCTCTCTCTCTCTCTCTCTGTCTGTCTCTATCTCTGTGTATGTGTGTCTGTATGTGTCTCTGTGAGTGTGTGTGTTTGTATGACTACATCTGTGTATGTGTGTTTATGTGCATGTGTGTACATATGTGATCAGGCCAGAGGTCAACTGTGGCATTGTCCTCAGGTTCTATCAACCTTGGTCTCTCACTTTGACTGACACTTGCCAATTCAGTTACTCTGGCTAGGCAGTAAGTCCCAGGAATCTGCCTGTCTATGCCATTTCAACACTGGGATTATGATATACACTAGGATGTCTGGCTATTTTATGTGAGTTTTAGATATAAAAAATAGGTTCATCATGAGTTTGAAGAACTACTGCCATAATTAAGAAGATGGAAAGAGAAGATTTTTAGTGTAGTTATACACAATTTATTTTAATTTGGTGTAAGTTACCAATAACCATACCACTATTAATTACTTAAAATTATTTTGGTAGTCTAAAGTTGACCCATGAATTATATACTCCTGTGAAGGCTCAAAGTTGGAAGCCCCCAAAGTTACAGGATACTTAATGCCCAATCACTTGTTTACTTTCTTAACATTAATATTTTAATTATTTTTTGCTTTGGAATTCTGTAAGTTTTTAATGCACCAGTAAGAGGCGATATTATAATTCTCAGTGACAGGTGAAGACCATATTGTTCTTTTGATATATGTGAGACATGTGATTGGGAAAGAAGTCACCTTAAAGCCATCGCAGGCACTTGAATTGGAAGAAGATTTCATACATGCTAAAAAGTTAGAACATAGTTATTTTAAATTTTCTGCATCTGCCCATTCTTTGCAGTCTTCCAAATCTCAGTGTTGTAGATGTTGGTTCTCATAAAAGCATGCTACTCCACTTCTCTGTATTTCATGCCATCCAATATACTTAGTTTTTTTTATTAAAATGGGGGAGTTGGAAAACTGGATGGGGGAGGTCCATTGTTCCCATTCTTTCTGTATCTTTACTGACCACCCATCTCAGATACAATGAGATGAAATCATTGAGATCCTGAATATGTTTTCTGGCATTAGACACCACAAGCCAGGAGTAATAACATTGAGACATAAGCATAGATGAGTGCAAATCTGTCTTTATTACCTGAGAAGCAGGAATACTGTGTAATAGGAATTCAGCACAGGGACAATCAGACTCTCTGGGAGAGATCACAGTTGCTTTACAATCATCATTTCAAAACTAGATTCTCAGCCTCCTCATTCTCAGGCCAGTTGGCAGCAGCGGGCAAGAGTCCAGTCAATAACTGGACACAGGCAGTGGCAAACGTTTTCATTCTGGACGTTCCATGATCCACAAGCAAAGCCACAAGAACATCCAGTAGCAATCATCCCTGCATGGTTGTGTGAAATAAACACATCAGAGACCTTGGACCAAAAGAAATGCAGAGTGCCTAACTGTTCTCCCTAGAAAGTTCATGCATAGATCTACATTTTGTGGATCATAAAACTAAATCAGTTTTGAGAGTTTTCTTAAAGAAAAAAAAACTCATTTAAATGAAAGGACTAGTAGTTTCACTGTTTTTCAATCGATGGAAAATTTACATCTGTGCTGGCTCGTCTTCTACCACTACAAGGGAATAGAATGGGAAACTAAAAAGGTCATATCAATGACCACACAGTTTAGGTCATATGTGGACATGAAGGAAGATGTGACAAGATGAACAAATAGCATCCTTAAGGACTGAAAACCTGGAAGTGATGTCTAATCTCCTGGAACTACACCTCATCTCCATGGTAATAGAAACCTGAGTTAGGAGGTGGTTTTTCTAAGGAGAAGTTAGGGAATTGATGGGGTGAACACAGGGACACCTTATTCACAAATTTTCCTTGAGGAATTACTCACCAGCAGGACAGGAGGCTAGGTTGCCTGAAGCCTTCACACTAGTGCAGGAGAATGTCTGAGTCACAGTAGAGGGACGGTTACCTGAGTAAGACAAAAAAAAAAGTGATATTGCCCATTATCTTTGCATATGAATTTTTTTTTAAATTCCTCTTCTATCTTGGGTGTATCACTGTTTCCATAAGTAGTCCTCTCACTAACTTTTAAGATTTAGTTTCTTCATTTGTGAAAAGAAAATAATAGAAAGTAAACAATACTTATTTCATAATGTGGCTACGAAAATTACACAAACTCACTAACAGCTTAATATTACACCTGTTTCATAATGTGTTCATAAAATACAGGACCTATGCTTGTTTTCTCCATCATCATGAAGAACATTGAGTTCTTATCTAGGAGTACAAAAGGCTAGTCTACTTAGTAGAGCTCTAGTCAGGGAGGCAGGGATGAAGTGGACTGAACAGAGGTTGAGATCTTAGTGTGAGGGACAAGGGATTTTTGGTTTATCAACAGACAGCATGAGCAAGAATTAGATTATTGTTTCTCCTACTCATTTTATACCTCCATAGCTGAGAGCTTCCTTGAGCCTCTTCAGGATAGAGTCCAAGGTCTCCTCAGTGTTCACTGGGATCATCAGCTGGAGAAGGGAGATGATGATGAGAAGGGAGCAGGTTGTAGTCTTCATCCTGTTGAAAGTCAATGTCCTGGGCCTGGAAGAAAAAGGCAGAGAAGATGAGATCACAGAGCTCTGGCATGGATGTGAGGGAAAGAAAATGTTCTGGAGAGAGAAGGAAGGAAGCGACAGAAGTAAGCAGAGTGTAACTGTTTTAGCCATTTGGAGAAGCAGAGAAGGTTCCCAAGAGCTGACTGACTCACCAGAAGCTCAGGAGTGGTTCCAGGGCCTGACCAGATGAGATGCTTAAAGAGACTGTGGGATAGTTGACCTGGACACCCTTAATATGTACAAGCACACTCTAGTGACATGAATGCTTTCCATACATCTTAACAGTCCAGGTGTCTTGTATGACAAATTCATGTGTATTAAGACACTTGGCTAAAGTAGAAGAGGTAGGGTTCATGAATCTGAGGAAGTTAACCTTCATAGCTTATCTGAATTAGAAGAAACTTACAAGACTCACATCCTTCCCCAAAGTTATAGGAGAAGCAATCAGCTGTTTACTTTGCTAATCTGAACTGCTAGGGAAGACTCTTGGTCCCATGGAGGTACCTGGAAAATTTGCAGAGAGTTCTAAAGATGCAGTATCAGGGAACTGTAAAACATTCTAGTGTGAGCGTTTCAGTAATGAAGCATCATTCAGATTGTCCCAAATCCTGAAATTAACACACATGCACACACACACAAACACACAAAGGAGAGAGAGAGACAGACAGCAGAGAATGTGTTCTGAATCCTAAAAAAAAAGTCTCACGCAACACACTTGGTACAAGAATAGAACCACAAAAGAACTAAAGCTGTTAGGACAGAGTAGCTTCATGTCTCTACAATGGATGCTGAGACTTTTCCCACATGGTGTAAGCATACCTCTTAATGTCGTGAGACTCCAGAGCAAAACCACCACAGAGCCAATATCCGATGCAAACACACAAGCACAGGGTTTTATTGATTACAAACCCAGGCTTGTTCCAAATTCCAGCAGTCTGACACAGCAGGTGGAGGAGAACAGCCCTAGCTCTCAGAGTGAAGGGTTTTTAAAGGGAAAAACCAGAGAAAGGGTGGTACAAGCCTTTGTGTCATAGGCTTGGGTGAGGGTATGTAAACTTTGAATCCAATGGTTGGGGTCCAGAGGAATTTTTCAACAACAAGAGTTATCAGAAGGATATTTGGAGCCTGCTGACATTATCTCAGGACATTTGGGGCCAACAGATGTTATCAAAATTACTCACTGGCCAGCCCATCCTGGTGGGGTACCTTGACCTATGCCCTAGCTGTTTGTGATTTTTCTTGGAGCTGTTTGAGGTTTTTTACTGGAAGTAAGTTCAGCTCCTGGCCAAGTGCTGTTTGAAATGGAATTTTCTTTAAAATAGAGTTTGTCTTGCTCTCACAGTGGGTTTGAGGAATCTCAGTGGACCCTCCAAAATGTTGTACCTAGAGTCCCCCAAAGACCATCAAGAGACCAAATCCAATGCAAAAGCCAAGAGTCTTTTTACTGTTGAGAGTTACCCCAGGCCTCTCCATCAGTTTGATGCAGCAGCAGATCACGAGAGACTCCAAGTAGCAAAAAGGCAGGGTATTTATAGGGAGTAAAGCAAGGGGGTGTCTTGGGGTCTACAGACTACACAGGAACAGACCCAGGATTGGTTTATGCAAGTGACAATCATGTTAGTACTTTTTAATTGGCTAGGGTTAGTTGGGGGTTACAGTTATCCATTTTTGGGCAGGCCTGGACAAGTCCTAGGCCT